>VYZM01013172.1:191393-214159 GCA_013398915.1 Dromas ardeola
AAAAGGCAGGGAGTAGCTTGCTGACTGGACTTTGATCATCAAAGTCCAGACTTTTGGACTCAATGATCTGAAAGGTCCTTTCCAACCTAGAAAATTCTATGATCAGTCAAGGGGTAACAAACTGTGGTATATTCACAGTAAATAAGGGACCTTGGTATAGATTTCATTGGATGAAAACAAATTGGATTGGATGTGAAAAAAACAAAGAAGATACGTAATCTAATCGATCTAAACAAATTAGTACAGAGGGGTTAACCAGAACAGAACTGTGTCATAAGTCTGGATGACCTGTGTCCTGTGGGCCCCACAGACATGTTGTTCATGGAGTCAGAGGCTTTAGCATCCTAGGAAGGATGGCACAGAAGAGGTTGAAATGGGCAAAGAAAAGAGAGAAAACATTTGAATCCCAAAAAATAGCCCTTCAAGTTTCTTCCATGTCATAACTTTTTCATTCCTATGAGACCTTTACAATCTCCCTTTGACCTCTCTTTTAGTAAGCGTTTTCTGTTCATCTTAATCATTTGAACAAACTGCTCAGAAATTCAACCAAAAAGATACATCAGTATTTAAATGGCATTGTACTGCATAGGTTAAGGCATGAGCCTATACTTCACCATGTTCTCTTGATTTAGACCAGCTGATAAGCTTTTATAGGAATATGGAATTTTCAAGAATCCCTGTTTGAAAAAGGAGTCAATAACACTATAAGCAGAAATGATCACAAACAGTTGACTTCTGATAAAGAATATTAGTGGATGGAGATGTAATCTCAAAGGTCTCTCCCCTATAGTGTTTCAATGTAGAATCATGCATTTCCTTGTGGTTTCCTGTCAAAAACAAAACTCCAACAAACAAACAACCTCTATCAGTGTAAAATCTTAGAGTTTCATCAATTGGTCTTTTTAGAACACAGTTGTGTAAAATTCAAGTGAATATGCAGTGGTTAGACATTATAAGAAAAACTAAAATCAAAGATGTATATTTAGCTTTAACTTTCATTTAACTTTGGCTGTGACTGAAATTTGGAAATGCCTTTGTACTTCGTATTTGCAAGTTACAGTTACATTATGAATAAAACACTGGTAAAATCCAAGTGAATTGGCAGAAAAGCTTGTAATGTAAAAAAGGAAGTATATGTATAAGCATCCTGACTTCGTGGATAGTCAGAAGTATCACTAAAGCTCCTGCGACTTTGGATACAATAAAATGAAAAGCCGCAGAGCTGCGTGCGTTACTTGTTGGTTCCTACAATACTGCATGCAAAGTGCTGACAAAGGCACATGAGTCTGAAAGATCAGTCCCTTCTTTAGTATGATGGTAGTTGGTTGTATGAGCAGGCAGAGTTAGGCCTGGGACTGTCCTGGCTGAGTTTGCCATTGTTCAAAAAAAGGAGATACAATTCTTTCCACATTACCAGGTGGCAACTGATAGCAGGGGCTTTGCAGGTGAGCTCCGTCAGAGGAGAGAAAACTCCTCCCAAACCCCTTGCACAATGAGGGAACAGGCTACCACTTTGGCTCCCAACCCAGTGATCCAGGGCAGGGGGTGGCACAAAAGATGCTCCCCATCCAGGTCCCAGCACTGGAGAGGAGGACATGGCAGTACCTGCCTGGGTCATGGGGCTCTCCGTATGCCATCGCCTCCAGGCTGGGACATTGCTGGAGGAGCGTAGCCACCACGTGAGGTGGGAGGTTTCAGGGGGAGTTTTGAGCACAGGGGGTCGCTCCGAGTGATTTCCCCTGGCTCTGCCTGCATGCGTTCCCATGTCCACACTGCTGGAGCTAAATACCACGTGATATTTCAGAGCAGATGTATGGACCTAGGGCACCTGCTGCTTCGGTACTACTGCTGCCAGTGTAAGTAGAGCAGCACAGGACTGACAAAGACTACACAGGTTGCCTGTGGCTCTGAGTAGGTTTTCCAGAAGTGATGTCTACCTGTCCACAGAGACGGAGCTGTAATAGATGCCCTGCTTTATTCCCTGTAGGCACAAGAAGTTACTTTGATACTAGAGAGCTTTATTTTTCCCCACGTCACTGCCTTGAACAAAGGCAGGAATCCCACACTTGTGGCCTGAAGTAATGAAAACAATTGGCTTAGTCTGACCGATTAACAAAACTCCCATTACCCCAAAAACAAACAAAAAAAAGAAAATAAAAGAAAAGAAAGGGAATCATCATATACTGCATTCCTTATAAACTCAAAGATCACATCCAAGGCTTTCAGTGTCTCCAATATTTAGCTTTTAAAATGAAGAATTTGAAGTCTCGTTATTACTTATACCTGGTCAAAGTCACATTTACACCTGTTCTGTGACTCTTGTTCATAACTGATCATTAGCTTTTCAGTGTGAGTGAAATTACCTTTAAGTTAGAAATCAGTTTTTGTGAATTTTTAAAAATGATTATTCATATTGACTATGCAAATTAATTACCCTCTAACCTTGTTTGTGAGCTCCTTCTGGAGAGACACCAAGGATAGCTGCAAACACGAGTGAGAAAACACAGTTTTCCCTTCAGCCAGACGTTACCGGGCGACAGTTTTGAGTCACTCACCAAATTGTACTGTCAGTTTTTCAGACAGGGAAAAAGAACTGTGTTGTATGCACGGTTTTAGACAGTTCTGCTATTCTCATTCTTAGTGTCACAGCACCATGAAGGGGCAGCAGGGAAGGGGCTGGCAGCCTGTCCTGTCCTGTCCCACCTCCCCAGCCAGGAGCAGGGCAGCCGGGGGCACCGGAGCAGCCCCAGCCCCTGGGGAGGGGACCATGACAGTGGCCAGCGGGTCAGGCAAGGATGGTCAGTCAGGCTTGGTGGTGCCCTTGCAGCCCTGGAACAAAACTGTGAAAGCAGCGATGATGAAAAAAAACAGTCCACAACGATGTGGACTACTCTGCATTAAAAAAAAAAAAAANCAAAAAAAAAAAAAAAAAAAAAAAAAAAAAAAAGAGTTTTGCGTACACAATGTCAGAGCACCTGAGTCCCAGACTTACAGAAAGACGATGGCTATTTGGAGGTTCGTATTTCTCAGAGACTGGAATCTGCTGCCTTTGATGGAGATTTTTGCCTTGGGAATTTGTTAGCCCTCTCTCCAGAGGCACATCCTATCAGAGACGATTAGCAGATGAAAAAATCACTGGACTTTAAAATACAGAACCTTTATTTTTTCATTGGCTAATTAGAAACATGTCACAGATACAGAACTTGAGCCACACGTAAAGTTCTGAGTCAGACAGAAAAGATTATCTGAAGGAAAAAAAGCCTGCCTTTTCCGTTCAACAACACAGGGCTTGTGCAAATTCCTAGTTATTTCATTCAGGAAGAATCAAAGTTTCCTTTCAGCCACAGAAAAACATTGAGCTCTGACTCTTTGTGTAGCCAAACACAGTGCTAGTAGCGAAGAGTCATGCTGAATCAACCAAAATGTTTATTTCCAGTATTTCAAGAAATGTTTAAATGACAAAAGACACTTAGAAGACAAAAAATTCCTCCAGTCCCAAGGACTGCTCCAAGAAGGCTTCTTTAGGGCTTTAGTATAAGGTTTCATGTGAAACCCATTGATGTTGGGAAACACCAAGGACCTCTGCGGTCTACTTTTGGAGTCAATGACTATTCTCACAAGGAGAAGACTGCTTTGGTTCACACTGGGGGGACTGTTTCCCCAAATTTACATGGCTACTCCTTTTAGTAAAGGTCACACACAATTTTCAGCAGTATATCATACTCTTGAAATGTTAATCTTGACAACCAAAGAAAAATCAGAAGCATTCTGGGTGAGTCTTTTAGCTATGTCTTACTCTTCCTCTTAAATACACAGCTCACTAAGGCACAGAACTCAAAGTATTTCCAGCAGGATCTGCAATGATGATGGCACAGGTAGCACTTCCCAGGTAGCAGCATCATTGTAAGATGTTACCCCTGGTCAGCAGACATTAGTAGACAGAAACTTCTGCAGCTCGGATAATATCCCATTATGTTTGATTTCGGATTCTTTAAAATAGGATGAGCAGAGAGAACCCAAAGGGCAAGGTCAGCCATGATTTTATTAAGGAAAAACCACAAAAAGACTATATTCTGAACTTACCGCTGATTGCTATGAGCCATCTCACAGTTTGATCAGAGCAGATGCAATGCAGAGCTCCCAGAAGACTACACGCAAAACCTTCATGGCTCCAATATTAAGCTTGAACAAGCTTTCAAGCTACCTTAACTTCACCTTTAGAAGAGTACACTAGAAACACTGAAAAAAAAAAAGGCCAATAGTGATGATGAAATAAATGAACTATTCATTTTGAAGTTTAAACCTTCCAGACTTCGAAAAGAGTGAATAGTCTCTGAAGCAGACTTCAGTGAATTCCCACAGGAATAAATGCTTCTGGTCACTAGGTGTCAGCCTTGCCTGTACCAGGACACTGGACCTTCTCCCTATCCCAGTGAGGAGATGCAACGCTCAGCATCTCTACAAATGATGGTAGCAGTCTTGTAATTTGGGGAAAGGAGCAGGAGGATGTTGTTTGTGTGGAATGCTTATGTACACGGTAAGGTAATATTTGTTACCCTCAGGTTTGGATGCTGGAAACCACAGCATGTTTCTTGCATGCCAAGGAGATGTGACTGGAGGTCAACTGCAGAGACAGCAGTGGAGTTATGCTCTCAAACAATGAAGAAATCAGCAGGGTATAAGCAATGAATCAGAAACTGTTTTGCGAGCCTCACAACATTTACTGTTTATCCTAAAGCACCAGTTCCTGGAATAATGCCATCACATGAAAATGCTGGCTCCCACTTCTTAAATTTGCTTCTAGCCTCGCTGGATACAGGAACAATGCTTGGAAACAAGATCCATGCAGGGCTGAAAACTCTAAGGACAACAAAGAAAACCTAAAATGTATTCTTTAAATGATTTCTTGAATACTTACAGTTCATAACAGTACAGTCAGCAAAAACAAAGCGTAATTAAACATGCAGCAGAGTTTCAGTGGTGTTTGCAGAATGCTCGTACGTTTCTGATTTTGGAATCTCTTCATATAGAGACTTTCATACCTTGATTCTCGAGTTCCCAAGTCTACACAGATTATATTTTCTTTTGCTAGGGCCAACTACAGTACCATAGCTGCATGTCATTGCCCATAGTGGTCTGCTGCCATTGCGGTTTCCTAATATGCTGCAAGCAAAGTCATCCAGCTCAGCTGAGAGCAACAGTTCATGTGGGGAAAACATGCACTTTTCACAAGATGCAGCAAAAAATGACTTGACAGCTTTTTACCCTCAATTTTCTTCTTAGGTTCTCTTAATGGGCAGATAAGCTTTTCCACAATAACTAAAGACAAAATCATAGCATCCCAGTGTTTTGATTCCCTCAAATACATACAGATGAGTGCACAAAAACTAACCCAAGCAGAATTTTGCAGCACATTCACATCCTTCCTATGATAATTTGTTTCATGATCACACAGTAAATACCTGTCTTTAATGATGAACCTGGAAGGGCTGGAGCCTTCCAATAACAATAACAACAAAACCCAACAATAAAGTCACAATTACTGTGTCCAGTTCTGGGCCCCCCGGCTCAAGAAGGGCAGGGAACTGCTGGAGAAGGTACAGCAAAGGGCTACAAAGATGATTAGGGGACTAGAACATCTCTCTCTTATGAGGAAAGGCTGAGGGACTTGGGTCTCTTCAGTCTGGAAAAAAGACGACTGAGGGGGGACCTTATCAACACTTATAAATACTTAAAGGGTGGGTGTCAGGAGGAGGGGGCCAGGCTCTTTTCAATGGTGCCCGGCAACAGGACAAGAGGTAATGGGTACAAACTTGAGTGTAGGAAGTTCCATCTCAACACGAGGAGGAACTTCTTTACGGTGAGGGTGGCAGAGCACTGGAACAGGCTGCCCAGAGAGGTGGTGGAGTCTCCATCCCTGGAGACATTCAAAACCCGCCTGGACGCGTTCCTGTGCAACCTGCTCTAAGGTGACCCTGCTCTGGCAGGGGGGTTGGACTAGATGCTCTCCAGAGGTCCCTTCCAACCCCTACCATTCTGTGATTCTGTAATTAGCCCAGAAGTTTCACAAGTCCTACAAGTCAGGGCAACAGCAATGGCAAGCCAGCCAAGCCCAACATAAAACAAGTAGAATAATATTTTGACTGGAACGGTCTCAAGCCTAGTACATGGGCTGCCTGCTGTGATTAGTGAGATTGCCTTGCCAAAACAAAACAAAAACAACAAAAAAAACCAAAACCACAACCACAAAAGAAGGGATAAATGATTGCCTACACATAAAAAGCCAAATATGCCTATGAGGTATCAGGGACCCAGAATCATTGAAAACAGGAGAAATGGCAAGTCAAAATCTGTAGAAGGATCAGTCCCAAATCTCTCTCTTATACACATACAATTAATCACAGCACTTGTAGGAAGGACCCTAAGAGACACACTGGACTGCATGTTCTCAGAGAGCTGTGAGGCAACATCTGTGTTTAAGTAGCTCAGTCACCTTCTCTGACCATTACAAGCACCACTTGCTGAAAGAGACACCTCAAGAGGGACACTATCCTTCGCTCCCATTTTTTCTCATTTGCAAGTTCAGGCGACTTTAACTTACATGCTTTGCTTACAGAGCAAATGCATAGAGTTAGCACAAACATCATCAACGTATTACACGAGGGCCAAAGAAGGTAAGTAGACAAATTTTGAATGGCAATACTAGTGCAGTGCTGTGAACTGTGAGTCATCCACCTTGAAAGAGTCGGAGGCTTCTAGGTGAGGATGCCACCAATTTCCGTATCCTGGAAAAGCTGTGCTCTCTAACAGTTGTAAAATAACACAGATCATCTAATTGCTAGCATTTCACCCCGTGTGCCACCAAGATGCCCTCTGACTCGTTTTTTTATTAAATTAGCATGCTTACTTTCAAAGACAAACACAACCTAGTACATCAAACTTCAGAAGTTTCCAGTGCTGAGCTAGGCAATCCACACTGGTGACTCATGATCTGCAGAAATCTTCCCACCATTACCTTCAAGCATCTTGGCTCACTGAAAACACAGAGTGAGATTCAGTTCCAGATACTTACGTTTTAGGTATATACAGGTGCACTATATGTTAAAACTACGGTCAGAGCCAGTGGAACCTAAAGTGCAATTTGGTTGCTCACGTATCTGCTACAGGCTAAACGCAGTGATTCTCCAGGCTCCACTGACTGTATCAATCAGATTTCTACTGACTATGAAATGAACTGTCTACACATGAGTAATGCAAGTCTAAATTTGACTTGCATTAATTTTGAAATTAAGATAATATCTCACTATACTAAACTTATAGGGAACTTGGATTCCAACTTTTGAAGCTCTGGACCACAGCTACATTCAATAAAGCAAGCATCTCCCTTGTCAGATACTAAGAGTTAAAATATTTAACATACGTTAAAATAGTAATATTTTCTTAATTTAGGGCACACTGTTAAGACAAACTACACTAGCATCACAAAAAAAAATCTGTAGAGAATTTATTATAAATTTACAATCATTTTTCATAGACTGCTTTATGTACATAAACCTCTAGCTGTCATTACCTGCCCAAGGATAACAATAAAAATAAAACCATCAAGAAATGGCAGACTTTCAGGCTAACTTGCCCTTATTTATAGGTTAGAGAGCAGACAAGATAATCTTATCATGAAAATTAGAATGAACCTTACAGAGGCTGGGTTTCCAAAGGTGGAAGGAGAGGCTGATGTGGGCATTGATGCATCGAATGCAAAATTGCCTTATCCATTAAGACTTGTATCTGGTGTGTGTAATTCTGAGTTAAGTGCACAGACACGGTTCTAGGAGTGTTCCTTGACTCTGAATAAACTCCAAATCCATTGCTCAAAGGCCCCTCAACTCAGTAAGCGTGTGTCTTGGGATCTACAAGGTTAACAAGTAAACAACATCACTGTTGACATTTTTAACAACAAAAGCAACACCAGTCCAGGAAACTCAAGCCACGAAAAACACTCTCGTATAAACAGATGCAGGAATGATCAACACTTTTCCTGCTCCAGAGGCACATAAAACAACCAAGTTTTCAAACCCAGAATGGGCCAGACAGGATGACACTGTGAGAATGATTGAGTCCTGTAGTTCCCACCACTACAACGGGAGAAGTGAGAAGAGACCTTGGGAAGATGCAGATGCAACAGAGGGAATATTAACCAAGGAGTTAGAATAGATCTGAGGATAGTTTGCTTCCACTGAGGAACCAGTAATTCTTTAGACAAAGCCATATATTTCTGCTACAAAAGCTCAACATGGGACACCTGGGCTAGGAGATGAAGAAGCTTAAGAAATTCATAATTTTCCTAATGGGTAAGAATTCTGTCATGCCAGGACTTGTACCATCTTTTCATAGACTAAACCGTAACACAATAAACTGAAGTACAGACTGCAAGTTATGTAAAACTATTGCCATCTGATCACCTATCAAGAAGTTCTAAGAAAGAAATCTGCATATGAAACATTGAACTGGCCATTTTGGACAGACACAGCATCTTTCTTACTTTAGATATATATAAATATAATACTTAAATATTTAAAATACAAAACTCATGCAACAATTTCAAATTAGAGACAAATTTTTACAGAACTTGTGAGGGCTCCACAGTGCAAAATTAGCTTTGCACTAGCATTTTAAATTTTAGCAATAAAATAGAAAATAATAAAATAGCAATGGGAAGCTATCTTCATAACTGATCACTTTTATATGACTTCCTGGAGCACCAACATCAATTATGCTCGTATGTCAAAACAATGTTGGCACACTGCCAGTGAAGATTCAGATCAGGGCCACTGATTTATTCATTTATTCCTTTTTGGAAATCAGGGAATGGTACAGTTAATTTTTGGTTGTGAAACATAAATACTATACTATGAAGTATAACGAATTAAAAGCCAGCATGTCTTTGTTGTATATATAAGTAAAAGGGAAAATACATTTATTTTAACTTGCTTCATTTTGAGGCTGCAGTCAGCCACCTGTAAAGGCAGTAGAGACTACCAACAGCAGCCAGTCAATCTCATAAGAAATGGTGATTTCTAATTATCAAAGTATGATATAAGAAGGTATGTACTCATTCAGAGGCCTTTATTTTGATTTCAGTCTCACACATGTAATCAGTTTTACCAAGGAACCATTCAAAAATATGATATTGTTGATAAAAATTGACATGGCTTTCAGTACTTTATGGCACAAATAACATTTCTTTTCCCCAACTACTTACTAGTGCTTTTCCGGTTCCAGCAGATTGGGTGCTTCTTGCTGTGTAATGTATTGTTGTATATGAAAAACCCGTATCAAAACAGGATATCCAAGGCAATCATTTATCCTATGAACATGAAAACATGGTACATGTGCCTAAGTAAAGAGAATCTGCCTAGATGCAAGTGCTGGCTTACAGTCTTGCATCAGAGAGCCTGACCCTCATATAAACAACAGTTCATTGGGAGGCTGTTTATTACAGATTTATTCAAAACCTTGTCAATAACTTACTTGTGCTTTTGATAGTTCTGTATTCAGTTGCCAGGAGACTTGTGTTCCTGACGAGATAAAATGAACAGGAAATCCTCTATAGCCTTGTCACTTTTTTCACTAGTAAATAAAAATCAGAACAACTGTTATAAAATACTAGCTACTGTAAACAGAAGAGAGAAAGAGAGACAAGCATTGCATATTTTAAATAAAGCAACATACAGCCCTTTTTGCCCTCTCCAATTATAAGATGATAAAAGATCACCTTTATAAAGTAGAATGACCGGATTCTGTGGAACGTGGCTGTTTTGGCTCCAATGTATTTGTAGCGTTATAGTATCAGAGCCAGGATACAGCTGCCTTGTGACTAAGACATCGTTCACTGAATAAGTGCTATCCAATCCCTCGACGTCACCAGACATCTGTTTCCTGTTTTCATTCTTTCTTTCACTGTTATCATTTTATCCAAGTTACCCTTTCACCTGAAAATCATTTAGAAACCTACAGAAACCAGCGCGTGCACGCGTGCGTATATCAAAGAAGTTGATTTAGAAAAAAAAATTGCTGAGAGCAGTTTGTTCATTTTAATACAAAGAGCAGGAGTGGAAACAAAGTTGCCTCCCCCCCCTTCTCCTCCCCAAAATACACAATGATACATAAACACTTTTGTCTTCTGGTCTTCACTAATATGACTAACTTCCTTCTTCGCTTCCAGTTAAGTAGCTTTCCTGTTGAGTACCACCACCTCCACAAAATACAATTGTGAATCGATTCATAAAAACAGAAACATTATGGCACAAATAAGGGAAGGCAATAAATACTCTTCCCCCCCCCTCCAACTCCTTCCCAAATGGAGGCAGTAGTATTGTAATAACAAAAAGAAAAAAAAAAAAAAGTATTGCTTGTCATTTAAGTTTCCAAACCAACAATCATCAGGATGCAGAACAGGATACATCTAAAGTGAGAAAGTTATTTACTTCACATTCAAGTTAACACTAGCTATACTTTTTTTGGCACACAGTATTATTCTTAATGTGCCAAAAAAGTGTTGTGCACCTTATAAAACATGAATGTTAACACCACTAAGAGCAAATTCCTGCTATTCACAATCCAATTTTATATTGGTGGTGTTTTGCTATGTTTCACCTATACTTAAACCACAAGTCAGGAGAATGACCATTACTGATAGCATCTAACACACGTTAACAACGGACAATAGAAGCCGGAGAGTAAGTTGTCAAAAATTAGTGACTTGCCATTGTTAATCTCTGGATTTCATATTATTTAATCAGCATGAGAACAGAAGACTTGTTTTATTTTGTTTTGTGATTACAGATGCTCATATTAATTTACAAGGCAGTTAGTTGAGTGAAGTAAAAATCTGGCCTCGTTGACGAACACCACCAAAAAAATTAATCCGCTTCTTGTTATTCTCTGAAAGAAAAAGAAGATATTTTAAATTTTTTTTTCTCTGCCCCCCCCGAGGCATAAAAGTGAAATACAGGTGTATATACAACACAAGCAAGAGATTCTGGCATTCAGAGGGCTTCCCCTAGGAGATGGGATGGTTTGGCAGCTACAGGAAACTGTAAGTAGCATTTCCAAAGGCACATGAAAATTGGAAAGCAAGACTTATTCTTGTGTTCTGGCCTTCCGGACTGTTTCCGGCATCCTAATAACCAAATTATCCCTATTTTAAAGCCAAATTAGCTTCCATTAAAGTTCATGTAATTATGAAGAATCTCATTAACTTCTGAGGAGTCAGGTCAAGTTCTGGTAGATTAACTTGGTCTCCTCTCTCATCTTTCAATTTACTGCTTGGTTCATAATCTCAGCTTCCGCATGAAACCTCCAATACTCTTGCATAGTAGTAACATAGTATTCTAGAGAGACTGATGAAAGAAACATTTGTTGGAAAATATTTTTCAAGATTATATCAAGTTGGTGTGATTGATATAGTTTCCCATAAAAACAATTTGTTCATAACTTTTCACATCACCTAAATTCATTTGTCCACTGTCACATATGCAATCTATGATCAAGCTGAAAACTGAACCCTGACTGTGTACTTTGTTCATCACATCCCCATCCCTCATGATCTACTGTCACTGTCTAATATTCATTGCCTCTGGATTCTGCTGTGCATTTTGATTAATGAGATTACATTTGTGTCTGGACAAGTTGTAAACTCTGTCTGAATAATAAAAGCCATTGATTTGAGATAGCTAGCTTTTAAAAAAAAAAAATAGCTAGAAAGTTCTTTTAAACCGCACATCCTGTCTTTCTCAATTCCATCTGAAGGAGTAAGACAAAGATCAAGACCTCTCAAGCTCTAGTGCTACTGATGACAGTTGCAAAATCCAAAACATTGCTATGGAATTGAAGAGGTTAATGAACTCTTCTGTACTTTTGTTATTTCTGGTTGTTTTTAATTTTCCGCCATCCAAAAATAGATGATCTACCTCTTAGAGGAATTCAAGACACAATTTTCTAAAACATAAAATATAATGCTATGTAATATGATTGTAAAACTAATATTAGCTTTGTACAGACATGTTTCCAATTTAGAATTGAGGGGGAAAAAATATAAACTAATTATTAGGTCAAGTTACACTTTGGAATCATCCTCTGAAATAAATGTAGCATCAAAACATTTTGTCTGAAAAAATAACTGGCAAATCATTGCAAGAGAAAGTGCCTCATCACATGCTTTATGTCAGACTCTACACTGTTTCCAAATGTTAAGACCTTTCATACACAGTATTATGACAATAAAAAAAGTTGAGAGCTACACCAGAATATTACATAAACAAAAATTTATGTTTTGTCTAGTATAACAGGAGTCTTAAAAAAAAACAAACACCACTTCGTATCCATTATTTCATACCCAGATGTTTCCTGTGCACCTGCAGTTGTCTCCAGTTCTGAATTCACGAACTATAGTATTTTAACAGCCTCTCATCAGTTGGTTTGAGAATTTTCTTGTCTGCCATGTTTACGATCCATCCTGGAGCAAGACCAAAAAATATCTGTCTAGGATCCTTGCGTGCACTTAACATTTTGAAGAGTTCATCCTTAGTTATGTCTGGTAAGACATAACCGTATTTCTTGGCAAGTTCAAGCCTGGCTTCTGCAACCTTGGATGGATCTGCCAGGTACCCACGATTCCTGGCATCGGTGTAGTAACGGACTAGATCTTCAGGTGGAAGCATTCGCTTTGGAATAGGCTGGCCACGCAGAAAAAATACTACCGGCTTACACAAAATTTCTGTGGGCAAACACAAGAGAAAATTAGACACTATCATTTATAATACATATTCAAAGACATTAAGTGACACCACCTTATTTAGTATTTTGTACTAAATAAATCATTAATCTCTTATTAAAAATCATCAAGCAAAATAAACAAATCTCAAGAATATTCTTGTTCAGAATGAGATAGTGTTTTACAATTTTCACTTAACCAAACAAACAATTCTGTTTTAACTGATATTTATAGTGACAGTCTGAATGAATCATTATTTATAATACATTTTCAATACCTACTGTGGAAAGATACAGCAACTAAGCTAGATACCACCATTTATTTAAAGGCCTGGCTTCCAGGTTAGAAGCAATGCATTTGCATGGATATTCAGACAGTGTACCAGCAAATGTCAAATTTAGTGTTTCTGTAAGTATTTTAAATAAAGAATCTATGGCATGTGCACCTATTTAGCCATTTGTGAGACTACCCTCTCCTTCTCAAGTTTTACTGAGTTTGGCAAATCACACTCCAGATCCTTTTAACCTTAATATTTTGATTATTTTCTGGATTGGAAAAAAAATAAATTGTATCACTCCAGGGTAACACATTTTCCACACTAAAAACGTCTATTCCTCTTGTTCTCAGCCTCATTCACACATGAAATCTCCATTATTGTCAATAAAAACTGCATGAATGAGTATTAGGCAGGACGCAGCCTCAAGCAAAGCAAAGCCTCATTCTCCAGTGAAAGTGTTCTGAAAACAATAGCCATTTTGACTGGAATGGTTCTGAGCTTCTGTAACTTAGTTACTTCCTCACTTTAACTGGAAAAATATTTTAAATTAAAAATATAAACATCCACAGTGTTTTTTAAAACTATTTTTTTCCTGAATTTTCTTAGGGTTATTAAACACATGAGAAAGTCAGAAGACAAAAATTCAAAGAAACAATCTTTTATTAGTTCCTCTATTTACAAAGCTACTTGGATTTCTTTAACTGGCTAATTAGTAAGTGACTACTAACATTGGCAGGGCTAAAAAGGTGAACGGTTAAAAAAAGCAAAACTGAGGATGCATTCCAGTTCAACATTTGTGTAACAATGTGTTGCTGAATCTTTTAGAATAGAAGAAGTGGATGATTTTCCAGTAAGAACTATGTTTGAAGATTTGGATCATTTAATCTTTGCACATTACTATGTTTGAAGATTTGGATCATTTAATCTTTGCACATTCAAAAAAAAAAGTCAGAAATGAAAATAAATTCTTACCCAAACTCCTTGGATCGTAGAATGATGTTGTTACAACACCACCATTTTTTTCTATGGTTGCAATTGCTAATTCAGATGCCCTCTGCACTTCAATATTCACTTTTGCTGAAAAGATATCAGCACCCTGTAAATTTCAACACATATTAGAGTAACATGAAAATGAGTATTTTAGGACATACATGTATTCTTCTCTACAAAGTTGTAAGAAACATTAAATCCCACAAAATACCATGATTCATCTGTTCTCTGCACCAAGATGAGTAACCGAATTGCTCTCACTCAGTCACCTCGGTTGAATGAAAAAAGTTTGCCTGTCCAAGATATTCTTTCAGTACATTTCTTTGAGTACATTCTAGTCTTCTGTTGTAAAATACTTGTTCGACCTCTTGTTATGTGCTCCTTAACTATTATTCTTGTAGTCTCTCAGGCCTTAAAACACCACCCTGGTTGGGTTTTTTTGCTAACACACAGTGCCCTCTAGTGGATTTACTACCACAAAAATAACCACAGCAAACTCAGAAAAGCTAAGATGCTTCCAAAACAGCCTGGTATGGAAAAATTGAAAACCCAAGGCTTTACACTGCCTGAAGTAACAAGTGTCTTGTACGCATACCTCCTCCACCAGCTGGACACCATAATCCCTTTTGAGAGGCTGCACTGTTACACCTCTGGCATTAGTGAGCTGCGTTAAGTCAATTGGTTGCGTGGGGTCAACTCTACCCAAATCAATAAGGTACTGCAGCCTCTGAAGACTGAGCGGTTGATACTGACGTCTGAGGCTGGGGAGAGGAAAACAAAACAAAACACAAACCAAAACAATGAGAAATTCTGCCAACAACATTGAAAAGAAATTACAGACTACTTTTTTTTTTTTTCCACATGCTGTCAGATGTGGTTAAGAACAGCAAGACCCTATTAATTTCTTATCTCTGCAGAAACTTGGATTCTTCCTGTTGGCTATTCATGAATTTGTGACAACTGTTAACATAAGAAGCTCGGTGCCTGCATTCTGCTACATTTCTTTTGTGGAACTGTGGATCTACACCGTGTCTTCAGCTGTCAAAAGTGCTTCTCATTTACTCTTGTAACAAGTTAAGCAAACAGGAGGAAATTACAGTACTTGGAAATACAGTTTGAATCATGCTTCAAAACTAGCAAGTCTGACAGAGAAAACCTTTGATAATAAGAACAGGTCTGTAGGTTATACTGCATGCATAAAGAATGGAAATATAAAAATTGCACAGCTATTTGATGAAGTTATAACCACAAATGAAACATAAAATCAAACTATAAGTTAACAATTCACAAATAAATTCACATAAGTCCTTTCATTCTTAAACTGTCTGCTAGGTGTGGCACATTTTTGTTACTACTGCCTATAACAACTTCTGTATTCATACAATGCTTTCATGACCATACCTAAAAGCAACAAAATGGTCAGTGACCAAGGTAACAAACATGCCATTTTAGCAAACAAAACCAGCTTTAAACAACAACAAAATTTGTAATTGTCAATATAGTGAAGGAAATGAATAAAACACTGGCATACAGACCTCCAGCTAAGAACAGTGACTGGTTAGAAGAAGCATTTTAAACACTAAAAAGCTGAAAGAAGGACATAGAACAAACAAGCACAATGTGGAAAGTGCACAGAAGTGTCAAACAAGGCAGGGTGTCTGAGAAGAAAAATTGTGAAAGATGACTTAATGGCTTCATCCAAGAGATTTGATATTGAAGAGCTTGTTGAGATCTTAGGTGGAACAGATGGTATGCAAAGACTGCAGTGTTGCAGGGCTAAAAAAGTAGAGTCATGAAGAGAAGCAGAATTGTTTGGCTGACAGCAGATCAGACCTTCAGGTGAATAAAGCAAAGAGAAATAACAAAGCAAGGCTTTGGATTACACTTCCATGCTTAACACCCTCACTCGAGTCAATGGGACTGTTCCCAATCAGCTCAGCAGCTTATCTCCTGTGCAGACAAGCAAAGAGTGAAACAACCATGTACGGAGGAGCGGTCTGAGAGGAGATACGCACTCAGCTGTAGAAGGGAACAGTAACTGCTACATATGAGGGATCATGCAAAGAAAAGGACAAATAAGCAGAGCTGGAAAACAGCAGAAAATAAAAGAATTCATTAGAAAAATAATCTCACAAGAAATGGGAGATTCTGCTGCTAAGGAAGCTAACAATCTGAGAGGAAAGCCTGTTTTGGCATATTAGATTGTGGCTTCAGGAGAAAGATCAAGAGAAGCAGACAACGATTAATCTCTGAGGAAACATGAAGAAACTTACCTATGTCCATCATTAAACCCATATTTTGGTATGGCCAAGTAAAATGGAGTCTGACCACCCTCAAAGCCTAATCGGGGGCGATTTCCTCTTTGTCTTTCTCCTTTGTGACCTCGACCACACTTCCTGCCTCCATATCTTCCACGGCCACGTCTTCTCTCCTTGAAAACAACCAATGATACATTTAGTCAACTACTTTGGAAATAAGTATCTATAAAACATAAGGTTTCAGGGACATAAACAACTGTGCAAAATGCTGATTCTTGAGGAAAAAATAAGAGATAGCTCTTTTCTAAGATGAAAAATAGTCTGAAAAGCGGTTAATGTGATTTTTGCAGAGGACAGCTCTAGGCAGGCACCACAAATAGTCTGAAAGTTTACATTAATACATATTGCAATAAAAGGAATACTAGTATTTAATCCTACCTCTTACACTCTGCACTCAAGTTAGAGAATTTTTCCTGAATTAATTATTGATATTTCCTCCTATTTCATGAGGAAGTTGCTCAGTGCTCAGAAGTTTCCGAACACTGACAACAAAAAAAGAAATTAAAAAAAAAAGCAAAAAATAATCAATTCTACTTCAAGGGACAGGGAAACAGATTATATATGCTATGCGCACACGTAATTCTTTTCATGGACTCAGACTTTCTTAAGAGTCTGCAACTGTTGCAATTTCTACTGACTACAAATCAAAAGAGAAGATTGTAGCTTAAACCTTTATTATTTTTTTAAATTAAGACCGTGATACTAAGCTATTAGTTTCCTGAGGACTTTACATTAGCACTGCAGCCATAAGTAGCAGTTCAGCAATCTTCTTGCACTCAAAGAGATAAGCAAAGGTAAAACTTTTTTCTTTTTCTTTTTAATTTAAAATCCAGGTCAGTTGCACCTATCAGTACAATTCATGGGTATGCAAACTTCTATAGGATTACAAAACAGGCAGTAAGGAAGAGTGGAAATGAGCAGCTGGGAGTGACTGCTATTAAATGAAGTGGTGCCAGTTCACTCTGACCTAACTAACAAAGTTTTATGTGTAAGGTGACTTCATTTAATTCGTATACCGAACAATTTGCAGCACTAAGGCTCACTTCCAAGTTTTCCACGCTTTGTCAGGGATAAGACAGAGCCAAAAGCTTCAGAATCCTTACCGCCTTGCTGCATGGGGTAGAGTTCAGCTCCACGAGTCATGATCACATCTATGCATCGCTTTGATGGATCCATTTGATCTTACAAAGTTTTTCTCATTTAAACTAACATTCACTGGAGTGTGAACGAACATGGAAGGAGCAACATTATGTTGCTAACTAGTCTCCTATCTGTACAACACACAATTCACAAGTTTGCTATTTTCCATTGTGTTCCTCAACGTGAATCAGTCAGGCTGGGAGACGTGTAAACCAACACATTCTAAACAGTATTTGTACTGCTTATAAGCTAACTTTGGTTAAGTCACAGCATAGTTCACTGCTGGATCACTAATGATATAAATAATTAATTACTAAACAGAATACTGTAAGCCTCTTCAATTTCTCATTTTTTGTATTCAACACTCAGCCAAACTTCAAGCACCCCTAATCCTACAAATCACCCTATGCAGTTAGACTGCAGCACAGAATATTCAGTCTGAAAACAGCTCATTATATCATGGTACTTGATTATTAGCCTAACACCATAAAGACATAAAATTTGATGTTTTCTGTTCTTTAATGTGTCTGTAAGCTTTTCAAAGTTATGGGGCACTTAATGTGCACTGAAATATTGGTATAAAAGTCAGTACAGAGGTACATAAAAAAAATAAATGCATTAATATATTTCAAACGTCATCTAACCTAAGATGCACAACTTACCTGTATTAATACTAAATAGTATAGACTCCAAGTGCAGTTTTATGCTAGACTGGACTATCCCTGCCACCAAAGGCAGCTGACTTGTCTCCAGCCCACATGTTATGCTTCTTTACTCACAGCGCCTCTTGTGCTGACACAAGCAGTTGTGTGGCTCTACGTTGGACAGGTCAGGGAATTAAATTAGATGAGAACTAATTTTTGTCTAACTAGTTTTCAGGTGGTTTAGTTCATTGCTCTGGCTCACCATACAACCTCTAGCAGCTGTACTAAACATAAACAGCAGATGTGAGCACCTGGAGGCAGAGGGAGGGGACAGCTGGCCCACCCTTTCTAGCAGCTGCCCATACACAAACCAGATTACGCGATGACTTTAGTTAATACAAATACACCAACAATAACTGGTCAAAAATGGCATGTAATCAGTACATTGACCAGACTTCAGATTGTCAGAGGATCAATCAGGAACCCAGATTCCCTCTGTTTGTGAGGTCAAATGCTCTTACATCTGTTTATTTGAGAACTTCATTAATCACAGCATAAGGTTATCAGACACCAAAAGAAAAATACCAGAGAAACAGAGCTGAGGTCACTTGTACAAACTCTAACTGAAGGCAAAGAGTTAGCAGTAACATGGGGAAAAATATGTTCATTTCCTAGATGGAGTTCCAAGTTACTTGCTAAAGATGCAGTGAGCACACAAAAATCTCTACTTTCAAGATTAAAAAAAAAAAAAAAAAAAGTGTTTTCCTAAACCCAATAGCTACCTTGAAAAACAAAAAGTCCCGAGGCCAAACACAGGCAGGAAAGCATCAGTTCTAGTAAACCTCAAGTGCAGACTTCTGTATGCTAAACCTGAAAATAACATTTTGGAGCCTGGATTACTTTGAGAGACCTTAAGAATCACCACTCCAGTCCTGCACAGGGCTGCTTCTTCCAGCTCCACTTGACCCTGGCCAAGCTGGGCATTCATAGGTCCAAGTGAAGTAACTTGACAGTCAGGGGGAACCCCAACAGCTGCAGTGGGGAAAAATTTCCGTTCTCTTATCTTGTCACAGGTCTAAGGGGTTACCACTATGCAGCACTCACCAGCTCTACAGGCATCTTTAGGGAGCTTTGAGCACTGATAGTGAAGTGCTGCTTGGTGCTCCCTGTCAGTTCTCTATTCCTATGACTTTAGCTCCTGAAGCTCATCCCCCTGTTCACTGATATTTCCCCCAAATCAGGTAGGTTTCTTCCTGGTTTCTTTTCTTTATTCCTCTATCACTTAACAAGGAGACAGCAAGCAACCGTAACAAGAAGCACTGGCTGGCATCACATTCCTTTTCTTTTAAGCCTTTTAACCTTCCCTTTTCAAGTGTGTTATCCCATAAACATTTAGTATTCCATACTTTTTTACTGTTTCTGCCTGTCCCCCAACAATGATCCTGGCCACTCATCAGCCAGTTCTCTGTGGAGATGGTCAAACACACCGGCTACAAGACATACGCAGGACAAGAACAGGGACAACACACACGACACTGCCACCCACTCCTTAGCCTTCCCGCGCGCACTCGGCGAGGCCGCTCTCCTGGGCCTGCCCAAAGACCTTCTGACAGCCCTCGAGGCAACCGCCAACAAGGCCGGGCGTGCCCGCTGCAGAGGCAGAGCCCTACCGCCGGCAGGAAAGCATGCCCGCGATACACCCGACAAGATGCAGGCACTCACCCGCTTTTTGGAGCCTGGGCTGGGCCTTAGGTTGGCCAGACTGACCCTGGGCAGCGACCGCAGCAGCTCCAGGGCCTTGGTCCCGCCATTCCCGCTCATGTCCCTTCACTTCCCAAGGGCGGCAGCGGCGCTCGCCTGGGAGAGCTGCTTTACGGCAGAACCGTAAATCGCGCCTTCCCAACAGTGTCGCGCAGCCTCCCCCGCCGGCGGGGCGGGAACGTGCGCTATTATTGGGAACTTCACTTGTAGCGCTGCAGTACTTGATCACTTTTATTATTGTAATCTAAAAAGCAGACCTACTGGAAAATCGTACAGCAGTTTCAGTCGGCATGTGGGTCTGGCGCCGGGGGGGCAGGGTGTAGTCTCGCCGGAGTGACGAACAGCGTGAGGTGAGCAGCCGCGGAGACATCCCGGAGCGGAAAGGCCAGTTCCCGCTGTGAAAGTCACCCGGTGCTTCTCGGTGTCATATCCTCCAACGTCTGTTTGACCAGAACCTCCTTCCACGTTGAACGTCTGCTTCAGATTTCGTCTTGGAGAAACGGTCACCCAACGGCTGTGCCCGTTCTGAGAGTAAATAAGGGTGAAATGGAAATCAGAAGTTTGTGACTTTCAGTATGAAATCTGTATAGCTTAGACCATAGAATGGTTTAGGTTTGAAGGGGCCTTAAAGATCATCTAGTTCCAAACCCCCTGCCCTGGGCAGGGACACCTCCCACTAGACCAGGTTGCTCAAAGCCCCTTCCAGCCTGGCCTTGAACACTGCCAGGGATGGGGCATCCACAGCTTCTCTGGGCAACCTGTTCCAGTGCCTCACCACCCTCACAGTAAAGAATTTCTTCCTGATACCTAATCTAAATCTACCCTCTTTCAGTTTGAAGCCAGTACCCCTTGTCCTATCACTACATGCACTTGTAAAAAGTCCCTCTCCATCTTTCCTGTAAACCTTCTCCAGGATGAACAACCCCAACTCTCTCAGCCTGTCCTCACAGGAGAGGTGCTCCAGCCCTCTCTTTGTGTCCCTCCTCTGGACCTGCTCCAACAAGTCCATGTCCTTCCTATGCTGAGGTCCCCAGAGCTGGACACAGTACTCCAGGTGGCGTCTCACCAGAGCAGAGCAGAGGGGCAGAGTCACCTCCCTCGACCCGCTGGCCACGCTGCTTTTGCTGTAGCCCAGGATGCGGTTGGCTTTCTGGGCTGCGAGCGCATGTTGCCTGCTCATGTTGAGCTTCTCATCAACCAACATCCCCAAGTCCTCCTCCTCAGGGCTGCTCTCAATCCGTTCTCCACCCAGCCTGTATTTGTGCTTGGGATTGCCTCAGACCAAGTGCAGGACCTTGCACTTGGCCTTGTTGAACTTCATGAGGTTGTCATGGGACCACCTCTCAAGCTTCTTACCCCTTTCTGAAAAGCTAATAAAAAATCATGATGTAACAATACACATTAATTGCTGGTATAGACAACCATCTTATCTAAATCCATTTCAGCCACTAGGATAGGGAAAAATACATAGTTTAGAGCATGCGTTGCCTTGTAAAGCTCTCACAACTTTAAGCAGAACTTTGAATTCAGGTAGAAAAACATCACTCGTATAATAGATACCGTAACACAAAAAGCTACCTGTGAGAATAACCCAATTTTAACAATGACAGGGATCCCCCCGCATAAATACTACCTGTCAAAGCAGCCTAACAATCACAGCAAAAGAGGCTGCATTTAATGTTATGCAGTTGACGCAAAGGCTTCTCCAGTATATTTTATGCAGCCATGCTGATAAAAATATTAACGTTGTTGAGCAAAAGCTTCGTGAAAAAACCATCCCTGCCTGGTACGGAACACGCCGGGGGAAGGATGCCAAAGAAGTATAGCCTGCATTCAGCTGCTGTTTGAGCTGCCAAAAAGCATCTGTGTTAGCCAGATACCACCCGGCAAATACAATGAGTAGATTGACTTTCTGGGAGGAAATATCTGACAAAGATGTATGGAATAGAAGACAAAGAACAAAGTATTTCATTTTGATAGAAATGTGTTTGCCATACTTACTCAGAGTTGGTCTAAGTATTTGGGATGGACTGGAATGATCCAGTAATTTCAATACAGAGTGCCTGAATAGCCCAATACATACCAAGATGAATGAGAACTATTGACTCTTTGGGTGTAAACCAAGAGATTTAATTTGATGATGAAGGCATCTGATCTGATGAGGACAAATGAGTTCTGTCTAACAATGCCGTTTGCTGGTTTTCCTGTTTCCCATGACTTACGATTTTAATACTTACCTATTTAAGAATACTGTAACTTTCCTTTTCCCCTAAGCTTTATAATACAGCATAAGAATGATTTTTACAGGAAACACTCAAAACCATAGACATGTACAAATTATACCAGAGAAGTGCAGTATCATCTGGCAGATATATACGGATATCTGAAAGGTAGTTTTAAAGGTGAAAGACCGTTCAAACTCTTTAAAACCACTGGAAAGCTAAAGACAGAAGCAGCTTTGCAGAGCCCGCCTTTTAAACAGTGCTTGCAGACTTGCCGCCCCGCCATACACCAGGCTTCTGCTGGGCTTCCCCTGAGAGGGTTTCCCTTGCAGGCTTTAGCTGCCCGCCGGCACACCCCACAGGCCTGCAGCGCCCACACGCCTGCTCAGGCCGCAGTTCACGCCACCACCTCTCACACGCAGCAGGCCGGCCCGGGAAGGCACGTACAAAGCCGAAGGAGGAACCGCGGGTCGCTGCTCTGGCTCCCCGGAGGCCACGTTAATCTTTTACCTCAGGGGCGGGCGGGCGGCAAAGGCTCCCCTCAGCCGCGCGGCCGCCTCGGGGCCCGCCCCCACCTCGCGCCCCGGCGGCAGCCAATCAGCTCCGGCGATGTCCTCCGGTGCGCGCGCGGGGGGCTGCCCG
>VYZM01013172.1:214791-233655 GCA_013398915.1 Dromas ardeola
AGCGGAGCAGAGTTTTCTTCTGAGAAAGTCGTGTCGTGCTCCGGACGGGGTGCGATCTTGCGTGGGTGTGTGTGGTACGTGGGGTGGGTGCATTTACAGTGTAGTGATCTTACACCACTATGTTGGTTTGTTGTTTTTTTTTTTTCTTTTTTTTTTCCCCTTTTAGGTAATTTTTCTTCATGGATTGGGAGATACCGGGTATGTATTCTGATCTATCACAGACTTAACAGTTATTATAGTTTCAAATATAAGGCTGCGTGTTTTAAAGACATGAACAATTAAAAGTTACTTAAGCTTCTTATTTTGCCCTTAGTTGACTGTAGTGGCTAACAACAGATGAAAATTCATATATGCTGGAATAATGGTGACATCTATTTATTTAAAATTTCCCAGCATAACTCCTGAAAAGCTTTTTCTTCTCTGTTTTCAATCACTTGCCTAATTTGGTCTGAATGCGATCCCTCTTTTGTCCTTGAGTCAAACTTGGTGGAAAAAGAAGTCTATGGGTTTCTGATCTTTTGCTTTCCTGAGAGTGGGTTCCTAGTTATTCCTGTGCTTGTCTAAATTTAGAGTTCTCTTTTTTTCCGGACCTGTGGATTGCTGGTTTGCTAGTAGGTGCAGTTAGGCCATGTCACATTTCGCACTTCAGTGTGTCACACTTACATTAAAATCCAGGCTTACTTGGTACATCTAAGCAAACTCTTAGTAGTCGCCTAACGTCTGCAGATTTCTCTGTCTGAAATAGGGTCTTCAGAATTTAAAAAAAAAAAAAAACAAAAAAAACCCCAAACAAGCTGTGAAATAACCTGTTTGCCTTCTTCCTGTTATTTCCACGTTTGAGCAGAAATGGAAAGATAGGGAATTTCTGGGAGGTGTTCTAGGTGTGGTGTAATGTTTCCATTTGAAGCTTGTGTGTGCTGAGATATAAGCATAAATTCATTAAAGCCATTGAATTAGCAAGTTAGGAGTGTGTTGAAACCTTTTTTTGGTAGACAACTTTAAAGGAATTGGCACTTGAATACTTGAAAATAAGTAGCATGAATGCTTTGTCTGTTGTGCTTCCTTATGGGCAAAATTACATGATATTTTTTTTAAGAACTCTGTTTTTGTTACCTGGAACTTGAATGTTGCCTCTAGGTTGCAACTTGCAATGTTTAATTTATAAACTTTTTCTGAAGCACTAACAAAAAAAAAAGTCTGCTGTCAGAATTGAAACTTGTGTAACCTGGACACTTAATAAATTAAAAAGAGTCAAGTCCACGCACTCTGCAGTATTCTACAAGTGGAGATGTTTGCTCTCATTTGTTGTGCTGACACACCACCTTGTTTGCATTATCCCTCTTCCTTTCTGCTGGTAGGAGGCAGCTGAGGCAGCAGTGCTTCCTGCATCTCGGCACCAAATGTTCAGCAAGTGATCGCAGCATCTTTTGAGTCTTTGGAATTTGAGTCCTTGCAAATCGGGTCGATGTTGATTTTGGCAAGCGGAAAAAAAAAAAAAGATTTACTCTTTAACATAAATTGTAATCCTTATACAAATGTGGTATTTCCATTTTGGTGACAAAGCTAATGCACAGTCCTCAAGCTGCAAATGCACTGAGCGTACTGGAATGTATGCATTAACAAGTCATAATGCCTCTGTGGAAATAAGGTGATTTAACTGTATTTGTTCCTCTAGTCCACTTCAGATCAGATTAGTTAAAACTGCTTTTGACATACTGCCATTTTTTTCCACGGAAAGCCATAGTAGTGACCCAAAAAAGAATTGTCTGAAGAGAACTAATTAACGATTTTATAATTTTCCACAGTTTAAACTGATCTGTTCTACTTCATGTGAACTTTTAAATTGCTCACTTCAGTTTACCAACTGTACTTTTCTTACTCTGAAAAGTGTCTAACAGAGGTTATGTTCTCTTTCTCTCTTAGCTCCTATATAAATGGCACTTAAAGATTGGTACATACTTGTCAAAATCTGAACAAAAGGTACAACATAGAGGATTGTTCTAAAGAGTCCGCGTAAATGTGTATATGATGTTGCTTTCCAAATTTGTCAAATTAATCTTTATAGTTGGCTAAAAGACGTCCCCAAATTCTTATCAAACTAGTTGTTCTCGGTTGTATTTCTCCTTTAGATTCTTATTTAGCCTTCTGTGGTACTGCAAATACTGTGCAAGTAATATCACACACAATTTGTTAATTGCATATGTAAAAGTATCGGTAGGAAGTAGACTGAGATATACAGTCAGTGTTTCAAATGTCTGTGCTGTCTGTGTGTTTGAAACATCTTTAGGTATACATTAACTTTTCAGGATGATGTTAAAACTAAAGCAAATATGCTTTTATGGCTTGTCTGCTGTTGGACTGATTAGTTCAGCTGTGTCACTGATTGATTTGTTACAGGTGTTTTCTGCTTAGAATCAACTTCCCAGTATCTAGTTTAGTGGGTGAATTAGGCGTACTGAATAATGAGAAAAATCTGGAAATACAGCTGCTATTGAGTGTTCTGGAAAGCAAAGTGCGGGCACAGGCAGTGGTTTTGCACGGGTTCAGATTTGGGTCCAGCTCAGTTCATGTATAGATGTGCCCCGGAGTGAGTCTTTCAGAGCTGTTCATTTAAATTATGCTTTCCAGTTTCCTGGTCTGTAGGAAGCTTGATAACTCATCTGCTGTGCAGATCTCATGTTGTTCTGTGCATTCATACAGCACGTGCTTGAGACTAAAAAAAAACTACCTGCAATGTGGAGTGTTATTCAGGACTGCCTAAATCTGAGAGCATTCGAGCTGAGCCAAAGTTAATGGGTCTGATTGATTAGGTTGGCTCCATGTGGAGTTAGCTCAGATGTGAGTTCGCTACTCTCCCACATCAAGAAATTTGGTTCAGAAAAAGCAAAGTTGGCTGTGAAAGGAGCTGCCTTAACTCTACAGGAGCAGCAAAGCAGCCTCTGGGCTAGAGCTGCCTGGAAGCAGGATACCCATATTCAGATGTCACCCAAGTTAATAAACCCAGCCAGATACAGAGCAGGCTTTGCCTAGAGCCAAAGTGGTATTTCTGTAGCTGTGCTGCAACTGTTCTAGTCAAATTAGATGAAGTGTCCTTGACTGTATATGTGCAACAAATATTCAGAGGCAGAACAAGCCTTTTACGTTTAGTACTGTATTTATAGCATAATGCAGTTGATGTAAAAATTTTCTAGAAAAGTTTTTATATTGATCTAATTCAGCATATTTCATACTTGCTCTGTGCTGTTGCACTGACATAGAAATAAGAGCTAAGACAAAACATAAGTGCCATTTAAAATGTGTTTTTTTAACAGGCATGGATGGTCAGAAGCGCTTGCAGGTATCAAAAGCCCCCATGTAAAATACATTTGCCCACATGCGTAAGTTTGTAACTCTTCTTGTTTTACATTTTTCTGTAGAGTTACTTATTAAGACACTTGTACAGATGATGAAGTCAAGTGGGATTTGTATGTCTCTGCACCATGCTAAAATAATGTTGATGCTATTAAATATTTTGTTATTTTTAGGAACTGATCTGTGATTTACTTTATGGCAAAACTGCATTTTTGTTCGTATTTTGCTTTTTTTCACTAATTCTGACTGAAATCATATTTGGAAAGTTTTATGTGCAAAGTTAGATTGTTTTGACTTTATGTTTTCACTGGATTGAGTTGTTTGTTGCTTTTTTTCACCCAACAGTCATTTGTTAAAAGCCAGTCTTAACAAGAAGTAATATTTTTTTTTAATTTTACTGACCATTAAATATACTTTGTATTAGATACATGTACTTCTTAAACTCAGGTGCATGTATAGTAGATGAAATTGCACTGTTACCTGATTCACAGGATATTCATGTTTTCAGCAAATAATGCGATTTGAGCTGTCTTTGTGCAGTTTGAGAAGTTAAATACTTCTTAGCAGGGTGAGAAAGTAAATAAAGCATTAAGATCTATCTAGCATTTACTTAATGATAGAAAAACTAATTAAGTATAATCTTAATTTATTTTAACACAAAATTCAGATTGTCTTTTTGCTCCAGCAGTCTTGGGAGATGTGGAACAGGGATAGGGAGATAAGTAAGCAATGTTTTGGTGTATTACTGGTTACTAGGCTGTGATTATTTATTTATTTAACCACATGGCCACACTTTGCTGAGCCATTCAAAAAGAGCTTAGCAATATCTGCTGTTCTTTTTGCTTGCCCTTTGTCCTCTTTCAGTCTTTCCCTGCAGAATTTGTGTTCTTCAGTGTCAGTAGATTAAAACTACAGCCAGATTTGATCCATGGTATGGTCCATTGGAGTTGTCTTGGTATATCTGAAAAAATGGCATGCATACAGCAGCGTAAGGGTGGGAATGAGTCCTGCAATGAAGGCAGGCACTGCTTAAGCAGATTCTGCTGTTGAGAGAAGCACTGAGTGTGGCCAGACGGGTATCCGCCACTATGCTGCATTTGGCTTCTTCCTTAGGTTTGTTGATGTTGCTGTGTAAGGTGCCTTCATCCACTGAGCATGTGTATAGAATTGTGATAAATGGTTGTTATGCAGAAATAACTACATGGGGTACATGTGTGTGTGATAGATATGTCTTTCATATGTATATGCTGTATATGCACACACGCATTCACATATATTTTTATATAAAGCAGCCAATTAATGTTTTGCTTGCTCTCCATAGAGAATGGTAATTCAGCTCTGAACATTAACTGTGTTTGGGCTGGCAGGTTTCAAGAGAGATTTCTTGAAGAGATGCTACGAAGTAGCCAATGTTAATTATGATTTAAAAGTAAGACGGAATTAAGGATATGTAATTTCATGACATAACTGCATCTGCATTATTAAATTTCAGTATGTATCTAATGTCAGTGTTGTTCATTCTCATTCCTAGGCCAGTTATGCCAGTTTCTTTGAACATGAACATGGCTATGCCATCATGGTAAGTATTTGTTCAATTACAGACGATTCTAATCAAAAGATATCTAGGTGTTTGAACTCATTGTTCTTAATTAAAAATAACGAACAACCTGAATAGCTAGTTTTAATCAGATGTAAGTATAAAAACCTTTTTGCTTTAGTTCTGTTCTTCTAAAAGGGTTATCACGGGTATGCTCTAATTCCTTTTGTACCTAAGGTAATGGTTATTTCTCGAAACTAATCTTAAAATATGTCTTAAAGCCCATTTTATTTTACAAGTATAGTCTGTATTGTGTGTGTATTCATAGTCAGTAGCAGTAGAGTTGGAGTGGAAACATAATTGCTCCTAGTGAGTACTATTTGGTGGGTCAGTAAGATATCTAGAAACTGTTCTTTAGAACACCTGTTCTGAATAAAATGCAAGAAAAATATGGTAGATTTCAATGGTCTTAAACCAGTCCTCTTCAGTTTTTTTTCCCCTCAAGTAACGTGTATTTGTTTTTCCTATGTTTCTTCAAGCAGTATCTCGATTTTGTACATGCATGATAAGTTGAAATTCCTGCTGATGTTTTTGGAGCAAATATCAAAACAGAGCTGCTTAAGCTGCAGTAAATTACAGAAGATATCAAAACTCTGAAAAGCTTTGTTGACTAGATCTAGCTTTTTAGCCATATTCACAGATTGTTCACTATTTCTTGTGAACTATGGGTGGTTGGTAGTAACGAATATGTCAGCTAACACTATTGTCTGGAAAATATCCCAATTTTATTATTTGTGTTTCAAGGAAGTGGAATGGATGCTCTAATGAGTAATGCTCTTGTTGATATTTTTGTAAGGTTTGATATCATTGGACTTTCTCCAGATTCACAAGAAGATGAAGCTGGGATCAAGCAGGCAGCAGAGAATGGTATGCTTAGGAGTACTTTGTATGCCTTAAAAGTACTTCCATGTATTCTTAAAAATGAATTATCAGCCTGAAACATATTTTCCAAAGAACAAAAGTGTTAGGGAAAGTAATATGTATATATTGTATTATTGCTGATCAAAGTTTACCTAAGTGCATAGTTTGTTTTGTTTTTTTAAACTTCATGAGTAAGTAGTACAAACACTTCATACTCTCAAATATGAAATGTACATGGGAGCCAATGTATTTGGGTTTGTGTTTTTTTGTTTGTTTTTTTTAAGAGCTTCTGGGTGGCATGGCAGGTTAAAGCTGCACAAACATCCACTAGTGATGCTGGATAGTTAGAAGAGGATACCATCTTCCTGTCAGTGGGGCTTTTGTGAGACTTACTTGTGTGTTTTTCTCTTTGGAAATGGTACAGTGGCACTGGAATTTCTGATCATGCAATAGATCTTTTGATACTTTTTAATGTGTAGCAGATTAGATTTTCCTTTCACTAGTTTTCTATTGACATCGTGGAGAAGGTCTCTTTCCTATTCTAGACTTTCTACAGAATGGAGTGTGTTTTAACTACTGGCCTTTATTTGTGTTGCAGTTAAAGCACTGATAGATCAAGAAGTAAAAAATGGAATTCCTTCTAATCGAATTATTCTGGGAGGCTTTTCTCAGGTAAGGTACGGTTGGAAAGAACTGTGTCTTTTTCTAGGGAAGTAACCTAGCTTTCCTAAGGTGGGAGATCCAGACACTTGACTGGAAAAGAGCTGATATTAGATGCTTCTAAAATTTTAAAGTAGCAGCTTTCCTTTGTCTTAACAAATTAAGTCTTCCAGTTTTATGCAAATAGTTACTATTCACTGGAAAATGAACATGCATGTAGAAAAAAGGTACTAAAATTAATAGTCTATTTAAAGTCTTTATGGACGTAACTTACGTAGCTTTGCTTGACAATCTTGCTAGTATTTTTAATTTAACTAGTAGATATTTGATGCTCTGGATTTATTTGGGAAATTCTTTCCTTCATACTTGTAAGACATCTGCGGTAGGTAGGTTAATAGATTGATTAGTCCATACACCAACTCACCAGTCTGCATGCCAGTGAATTAAAATATTAAAGTAGTAATAATACTGTCATGAGTGATGGTGCTTTATTTCATGTTTTGGGTTTTGGTGTTTTGTTTTTTTTTCTAGCTGTTAGTTATGGTGAATTTCTTGTTTTACTTCTGAATTGATCTCATGGACTTGGAGGGGAGAAAAAAGCAAAATAAATGTTGTACAGGAATACTGGTTTCAGTGTTGATTCTAAGGAATAATAGGTTGGAATGGAAAAAGACCTTTAAAGGAGAAACTAGAGATCTTGAAACAAGCATTAAGAGGAACATTACTATCACCATTCTAATACTTAATCTCTTTATTTTAGGGAGGTGCTTTATCACTGTATACAGCTCTTACAACACAACAAAAATTAGCAGGTGTTGTAGCCCTCAGCTGTTGGCTTCCCCTACGGGCTTCTTTTCCTCAGGTATTTATATTTCTTTCCTAAGCTAATGTGCACCTGGGTAACGAGTATATCTGAAGATTGTATCTTGTGCAGGAATTAGTAGCGATCGTTAATACTGAATATTGACTGATAACTCAAAAGTTTTTAAAAGAGGGCCTTGGAGTTTTAGAGTTTGTCAAGTAGGGAAAATGAGGAAGTACTCTAGCTATCTCTGCTTAAAATGACATTCCTAGGAAACTTAAAGGGTACAGCAAATTTTCTCTGAAGAATAATTTTCTATTTGCCATTTGTTCCATCTGCAAGGCACTATCTTATTAGAGACTAGATAGTTAAACAAAGTATCGTTTTTTTTTTACTTGGCCAGAAATAATGTTATTCTGTTCTGAAATTAGTGTCAAAATTTTATTTGCAGGTTTTTGAACTTAATGTGTTCTCAGGCACAGAGCTTACTTCATAAGGAGCTTGCAGATCATACATTGTGTTTGTGGTTTTTTTTGTTTTTTTTTTTTTTTTTTTTTTAGATTCATGTATCTGTGTAANAATTTATTTGTCATGCCATAGAGCATAGTGGCATGGGGTTATTTTATCTCAAAGATGTTAGCCTTACCTCCACTTACTGTCTCTCTTCTTCTCTTCTCCCCTCTAATTCCACCCCTAATAGGGCCCTATCAGTGGTGTCAACAAGGAGATTGCTGTTCTTCAGTGCCATGGGGACTGTGACCCATTGGTTCCTTTAATGTTTGGTTCTCTTACTGTTGAGAAGCTAAAGAGTATGGTAAATCCAGCCAACGTAACCTTCAGGACTTACTCTGGCATGATGCATAGTTCATGTATTGAGGTAATTTTCTTAACAGACAGTGTTTTAGCTGGGTATGGTTAATTTTTTTCCCCTCGAAACAAATATGTATTGGGTAGGGGTTTTTTGGGTTAGGATTTTTTGTTGGTTTTGTTTTTTTTTTTTTTAATGACAAGTGCTTGATGCTACTGACTTATTTCAGTGAGTTACTGAATGCCTGGCTGAAAAAACATCCAAGGCAGAAGTTGACTAGTGGGAATTCCTCATAAGGTTGTATTTTTGGGACTAGGCTGGTTGGTCTATAAAATACTCTCTTTTTTCCTAATTTTTATTATTTGTTTACTAAAAAAAAAAAATAAAAAAAATCACTGACTTGGAAGGCAGATTCTCAGAGCATAAATCCAACTTGGTATTTTGGAGAGAAGAATCCTGTTTGTTCCATGGATGGAGACATTGAAGGGTAGGAAGGGAGGGTTGACATTACAGAAGAGACGGCCTCAGAACTTATATTTATGGTTCTGGCTCAGCAGGCAGCTGAGCTGATGTAATGGCTTGCTGCTGCCAGAAAGGGGTGGACTAGTTCCCTCTGCTCGTGACCTTGTGGCCCTCTTTTCCTTGCACTAGCTCTGGAGCTGATGAGAAACTTCTTTGAACCGTTTGAACTTACTAAAATGGCAAAAGCTGCTGGCTTCAGTTGTTGCAGCTGTAGTGAGTTGAAGCGTCAGAACTCACACAAAGCGTGTGGTAGGAACAAGAAACAGAAGAGGAGGCAAGGAACACATCTGCCATTTGTCAGCAGCAGAAACTTTGTTAATTTGGATTGCTGCATCTTGTCCGAACTGTACCTTTGGACAACCTCTTTGTGACATTTACACAGTTGCATTGTGTTTAGGCAGTAATAGCATTGAGTTGTCACACAAATATATTAACAATGTGCTCTTTCTTACAAAAAAAAAAAATTAAATTATTTTTAACATGGGTTGTTTTCCCAGTCTAGTTTGCTGTATTGCTTTTCCTTAAGGAAGGAAGCATCATGAATTTGAAACTCAATGGTTAGGAGGAGGAGCTGCTGGCTTTTCACACTGCTGCTAACTTGCAAAAGTTTAAAGTATATGGGAAGCTATGGCCTTAGCTACATTCAAATCCTATCCATGCTCAGCCTGGTGCTCTTCAGATAATTTGGTGATAAATATGTAGCTTGCCTGCTGAACTCCAGACAGAGAGCGAAAAAATAGTTTTTGCTGTTTTTCTTGTTTTTTAGCAGCTTCTGAGTGCATAGCGCCTTGAAGAGTTATTGGCCTTGACTTGTGTGCAAAGTGGTATGATTTTATCAAGTAACTATTAGTCAATATTTGTAGCCCAGCTGCTTGTTATAACTGAAATGTTGAAACATGATTTAGTGTAGCTGAATATATATCAGTAGGGAACTTCAACTAATACATACTTTTATCTTTAAAACAGGAGATGATGGATGTAAAACAGTTCATAGACAAACATCTACCTCCCGTAGACTGAAACGATATGTGAGAAACCTTCTATATAAATGCACCAGCATCAACTGTGGTAGAGTGTTAATCTCTTCATATGCCTGATAGGAAGCATTATTTCTATACCTGCAGTGTTAGTACTGTGTTGCAAATTTATACTTAGGATGAGGATTAAATAATACACATGTACAGGAAACGATAATCTTTTTAGTATTAATCATCCACTGATGGGACTATATGAATGAGGCAGCTAGGTAACAATGACAATGTAACCTAAGCATACTGTTTTAGAACGACTGATTTTTTTTTGATTGCAGAATTTTAAACTATTTGTACAAGTAATTAAAAACTAAATTTAAGCAAGCAACGTAAATGTGACCAGTTTAGTTATACTTGAGACATGGTTTATTCTTCATACTCATGTATGATGATGTATGTATGTATACTCATACTTATGTATGTATACGTATGTATGTATACTCATGTATGTATACGTATGTATGTATACTCATACTTATGTAATGGATGCATAAAGTACACAACATGTAACGTAGTGGGCATATGATGGTAGAATAAATGTTACCAAGCTTTAAATATGAAATGTTTATTGTTACTCTGGATAAGGAAGGATGTTCTCCTAGAATGGCTAGAAGTCAGCGAAGGTATTTCTTATATTTAAATCACCTCAATTTTTAACTGTTTTCATATAGGTAGATATTGTGGAAATTCTAAAGGGACTCACTTCTTGTTAGACCGTCATTTGTTGTTCATTGTCTTTTCTTTTTTTTTTTTAATTACTATAAACTCACGTCAAATGCTGACTTGGAACAGAATTCTGAAGAAGCGCATAGCTTCATTTAATTTGAGTTTCATTTAAAAATGCCTGTTTTCATACTGAGTATTTATCTTGTGCATTAGTCTGTGTGGCTTTCATTTGTGTAGAAATGTTGATATATTTCACATGAGCAATTTCCAGCATGTAGTTTTGATTTTTCTGTCTGCTTTGGAGTAACTAATTGAAAACAACGCAGCTGTGTAGTTTTGTGTATTGTTGAAGTCTCACCTGTAACACAGGCATCAACTAATTTGAATTTTTTTTTTAATAGAAATATAAGTCCAGTTGGGATATAACTAACTTAAACTTCAAATTGATATCATCTAATACTTTAAGTGCATATTGAGAATTGAGTTTCTTCTGAAAAAGAACAAATAATTTTATTTTCAAATATATCATTCTACATTTCTCTTGATCAGTATAGCCTAGGAATATGAAGATCTACTATGGGAAAAAATTAAATTGGCAAGATACGGAGTGTCTCTTCTTTCAGAAGCTTAAAAGTCTAGAATGCACTGAGTTACAAAATTGATGCACAGTCAAGAGCTTTTTGCAGTTAAGAGCTGTAATTTACTTCTGGGAACAGCTGTTCTTCTGTAGAGTTCAGGGGCTGTCACCGAACATTTAAAAAAATACACTACAGTTTTTACTACATAATATGCTGCATAACAATGTTCTATACTGTAATATGTTTGCAAGCAAAGAATATTCCTATTTTGGATGCATCTGTCATGCCAGCATTGTGCTTCGTACCTGCATTTAAGGTACCTTCTCCTCTCCCAGTTTAATCCAGTGGTCCTCTTACAGTGTATATGGATTTATGTCCAAGGCATCTGCCAGTACAAATGCATAAATGGGGACTTACTCCTTTATATCCCTTCTTTGACACAGCTACTGCCGGAAATCTGACTTGTTCACCTAGTGCGAATTCTCAGTTTTCAGGGCTTTTTTTCATATGTATCGCACTTCATTTTTAGGAAGGTGTTTTGCTTTTCTAATCCACTTGCCCCTGGATTATTAAACAACTCTCAATATGTATAATTGAAAAGGAGTTTTTTTCTAAATGGTATTGAAACACTTTTAGATATTCCATCTGTGTGGTTGAGAGGGCATGTCTATTAACTTTGAAGTTTAATTAGTCTTTTCCCTCAGTCACTCTGTTCTATAGATCTGCCAATTTGTCTTTCAGTTAATTTAGTTCACAGAAGAAACCAGAATATTCTTATTGTAGTTGTGCCAAAGTTCTATTGAGAAAACAGTGTGTCCTAGCTTGGAGTCATTCCCAAATTGCATTAGCTAATTTTGCAGTCCTGCTGAATTGCAAACTTGGTAAGCAAACTATATGTTATTTCTCCTAGTTTTTAGATTTATCGTTGTTCCCCTGTTGTCTAAGTAATTCCCTGAATATTGGCATGTTTCCAAAGTTCTGCACAAGCTTCTATTTTTTTCTTTATTATTTTCTTACTCTGTTTGCAAGTTGTTGTATAATGCTGTTGAGCTATCTTGTTCAACTTCTGTTTTACTCTGTGCTCATTTCACATATTTTTTTCTTTTACTCTGTTAGGATGAGTTTAAAAAATATTTCTAAAATGTTAAAGTGAGATCAGTCCTAGCTTTATTCTGTGTTAGCTTCATAACTTTCTTCAGTTTGGTGAACTGTGTCCACAGCTTGTGATTGGTTTCTAGTACTTAGGTGTTTTAATCCAAGTCAGCTTCAGCTGTCGTCTCCATGATACTTTCAGATGTTGTTCTAGAAGTGCTTTATGTAATAACTTTGTTCAAATATTCAGCTATCATAACAAGATTTTTTTTCATACTGTTGTTTTGCTGCTTGCTTTTTCTACAAGGAGCTGTGTTACCAAAGTAAATGTTGTGACTTACTCTGAATTTCTGCATTCTAGGATGAATTCTTTCCCTCAAGTTTTGGGTTTTTTGCAGGGGTATATGTGTATGTTGTAGTTGGGGGTTGTTAAAGAGCCCAGGAGCTAGAGGAAACTTCAAGGATGTATTTGAAGCATCTCCTGTCTCCTCCCATATTACAGTGTGTACCTTGAGCTCTTGTCTTTCATAACTTCCCAGCTGGTTGGAAAGCTGTGTTTATGATCTTATGGCTGAACTTCTTCACTACCTGAAATGATTTGATGCTGGGATTATTGTCATAATTGCATGGATTTTTAGGCTGAATGATAGCTCAGTCTGGTGTGGGGGTTTTCATAATATTCAATTAAAATGAAGAATTTGGACTGTCAGTGTTCTAAATGTGAATGTCCTATCCTCATAAACTACAATTTGAAACTGTCCAATAACGAAGTTGATTTTTTTATAACGTTAGACTTTCCCCAAAAGGGGATGATGTCTGTTAAACCTGTGATAGCATTGATATGAAAATAACTTACTTGCAGATCAGATTGTTTCAATGGGTATCAAATTCCCTAATGTGTTTTTAGTTTCAAAATGGTACTTAAATTTGACTGCAGTTTTGTGCAGTCACAAGTCTGACCTTGTTGGAATATGTTGCCCACTTTTTAATAATGTTGAATTCGATACTATAAGCTAAATCTTCCAGCCATTCTTGGAGAAAATCTGTACTGAGGTCTGCACGGGCTGTGAGGGCTGTATGATTTGGTCTCTTCCTCCTATCTTGTATAATTACAACACAGTAGATTGGTAAAAGTACTGTACACTGTAACTGGTATTAGAACTGTTAATTAAAACACGTTCTCTCTAATGGAGTATACTGCACTTCATTGAAATAATTAGGATGCATCTTTTATGTAGAGATGCTATTTGTGTTGATGGGTATGACTGAGAACAAACTGTGTAAGATGTTGATGAAGCCATATGTACAAGGCCTGTGTATCTTAAATTTTATAAAGAAATACTGAACACTTACTCTTTGTGTTATGAAGTATAAGCCATTTATATTTAATATAAACATCCAAGATGTAATTTACTTAGTTTACTCATTTTATTTATGATAAGAAAACTTAACTTTGGAAATTATTTCTGGAGTAGGGAAAATGTAAAATCTTTCCATTTTTATCATTGTGAAATAAATTTCAGTCACTGTTTGGGAAAGCACTAAAGACTTTTTCCGTACTTATCTGAAAGAAGTCGAGCTTTCATGTGCTGTGACGCAGGCGCTTTAGAGGCTTCTTGGAATATATTACATGGTAATGTGTGCATGATGCTATAATACAACAAAATGCTGATTTGTAGTCACTGAAAAGAAAAGGTCGCTTAACAATTTATGTTTTGCTGCCTTGTTGGGAGAATGCTAAGTATGATTTGATTGGTTTTTTTTCCGTTTTCTGGGTTAATTTTATTTTAACTTGTTTTCTTGGAATCTGCAGTAATTTTGAAAGGTAGAGGAAATTAAAATATTTCCTAGTAGCCTTATTCTAGGACACTAAAGAGACAAAGTCTTCTCACTGTGTACTATTACATCTTTCTCTGGGGGTTCTGCAGTGTCAGGAAGCCTTTGAAGTTACATTAGATTTAGCATACATACTGCTTAACACATTTGTTAAAGAAGCAGTTTTCAGGTCAGGGGTTACATGTGCTCTTTAGGTTAACTGTATTATTTGAGGCTGATCAGAGGTTTACCTAGTGTGGGGCACTCTAGAGAAAACTTGAGAGGGAATGGGGCGAATGTGTAGTAAAAATAGATCTTTCCCCTCAAGCAGTTTAAAGCAACTGAAAGGCCACTTGTCTCCATAGACTGTGAAGTCTAAAAGTCAGCGTGGAGTACAGTTAGGAAGTTCATGAATGTGTGGAAATGCACTTCAGATGCAGTGCTGTACGTGAATATATTGTGGCAACTTAAGGGTATAAGAATAGTTAGTAACAGTAAAGATGCAATACTATACAGAGTAATTTGTCAGTTTGTTTTATGAAAAACTTTTTGAGTCACCTTCAGTTTCTATTTATTTTCATCCCTGTCATCCCTGAGGAGATAACTGAGGAGAAACGTTGCCTGAATTAGTGTAGTACAAAATTACCATGTACTGTTGTATTGAACTTTATCAAATACAGTATGAGACCACTGGTGTAAGTGAGGAAGGGGACTCTCAAGAAATTTTCAAAGTGTCTGTTGGTTAACTTGGAAATGGGATTCTTTGAAGCATAATAGCTGTAGAACAGATTATTTTATTCCTCCTTTTTATTTTTTCTTTTCATTGCTTGCCACTCTCATGTTACCACAGTTTGCCTTTGGGATAACAGGTTTTATTAATTCTCTTTGAGTGAAACAAATGCCTTTGATGTAGCTGATTAAAGCTGATGTAAACGAAGTACTTGTATAATTTAATGGGCATCCACAAAGTGAATCAGTAGATAATGGTTTTCTCTGAGTGCCAATTGCTAGAAGACAGCAACCAACCTCTTGCCTCCTTTTTCTCTGCACAACTTGTAAAACTTAGAACTACTAGCCAGTTTGCTGAGGTGTAGTCAGCTTTGCTTCAGGCATCTGAATGGGAGGTTTGGCTTCTCCGTGTGGAGAAGGTAGACTTCCCTCAGAGATTGTTCAAGGTTCTTTTTTGAAAAGTCTATTTGTCTGCATTAACAGGTGGAGGAGATGGAGTCTAAAAGTTGGAGTTTGGATGTTCCCTGATTGTGAATACGAGCAAACTCTTAAAGTAGCTTCTACTTGAAATCATGTCATAGTATTTAAAATTATTTGGGGGAGATCTTTAAAAGGCTTAAATATTTTCAGTCTATGTACAAAAAATAAGTAGAGGTTGCCCCAGAATAGACAACATGGCTTATCTAGGTGACAGTCTAATAATATGACTCAAAAAAAACCCCAAAAAGTTTTCTTAATTTTTTTTTTTGTGTTTAACTGCCTCCAGTTACTGCTTCTAAGTTGGGAAAAAAAAAAAAGTGAAGACATTTTGAAAATGAACTTAATATCATACTGCAAATGCCAGAATTTGAAAATTATACTTGGTCTAACTTCTGGTTGTACCATTATAGCTAGTCTGAGGAAATGAAAAAAAAAAAAAAAAAAAGGCCTATCCATTGAAGAACAATAGAAACAACTAATCAAGGCGCAAGTTACTGTTTCAGAAATTTCTGAGGAAAATCTTGCCATGAAGAGGGATCAGAATGTATCTGCAATTGGACTCATCTCTGCTGCAAAGATAGGGGATCAGTTGGCTGATTCAGACCACTTGAAATTCTGTTTTAGTAGAGCTAAGTCACTTTTGCACTGAGGGCTCAGATAAAGAGGAGAGGCATAATGGGTATAACACATGGTTACATAAAACCTTTTGGAATGCTGTGAATTTTATATTTTGCATAGTTGTGTTAACACTTGATGAGAAGAGCTTTTTCCATACGGAATGCTAGTCCTGAAAATGGAGTAGTTTTAGTCCCTTGATAAGAATTCAGAGTTCCTTCACTACAAATTTTGTGTGTGCCACTGTTAGCCCTTCCCCCCCCCCCCCCCCCTCCACAGACACCTCNATGCTGTCTCTCATCAAATGAAACTAGTTAGTAAAAATCTACAACATTTTTATGTGTATCTATTGAGGAGCGCCATCTCTGCCAATTAAGTCTGAATATTGTGAAAGGCCCTGGGGTCCAGCAGATGACAGGCTCTGGCAAGTTAGACGCAGGCTCTTTGCAGCAGCAGGTGGATGATGCCTTCTGGAGAATGTTGCAAAAGAATGGTCAGAATATGCTGTAACAGGTACACGCAGTGCAACAAATAGCGTGTGTCGTGGTTTAACCCCAGCTGGCAACTAGGTTCACGCAGCTGCTGGTTCACTTCCCCACCCACTGCCAGTAGGGCAGGGAGCAAAGGAGGTGAGGGGAAAAAAAACCCAAAACTCCTGGGCTGAGGTAAAGACAGTTTAATAGAACAGTAATGGAGGGGGAGAAAGGTAAAAGAATATATAAAATATAGTGATACAACACGAGTTGCTCTCACCACCTGCTAATGGGTTGACCAGCCCATCCTGAGCAGCGATCACAGATACCAGCCTCACGGCCAACCCCCATGTAAATACTGAGCATGATGTCTATGGTAGGGAACATTCCTTTGGCCAGCTTGTCCTGTCTCTGCTCCCTCTGGGATTCCACGGGAAGCTGAAGAAGTCCTTGACGAGTGTAAACATCGCATAGCACCTACTAAAACAATGTGTTATCAATATTATTCTCATACTAAATCCAAAACACAGCAGCTACCAGAAAAAAAAACCCAACAACTAACCCTGTCCCAGCTGTAACCAGGACAGCGTGTTATTTCTTGTTTCTAATGGGTTTATTTAGGAGAAAGAAGTTAAACGAAAAGGTTGCATAGTTTAACTTCTGTTTGGTCTCTTCCCTCTCCTACTGTTCCTTGGACTTATGCTATAGAAGAGATTGATGCTGTACAAAGCTGCTTGGTTTAGAACAAGCTAAAAGAGAACAAGCATGGAGAGTGCTGTGTATTTCTTTGCAATAAAGGATTGCTGTCCCAAGGATGATAGAGCAGCTAATATAAAGAATCTGGTTAGTACTACTTCCATTAATTGAATATAATTCTGATATTGTAGCATACAGTACAAAATAATGTGAGCTGTATTTTGTTTTCTTTTAATGCATCCGTTTGCAAAAAAGGATGTGCATTACCATCTGGTTAGTCTTTGATTTCCCTACTGAAATAGTTCTCTGATGCTACTTTTATTAGTTTAGATGTTAAACAAATGTGACGTGCTTTCCCCTTGCAGTCCTGCAGCAGGCCTTTTGTAAGTGCTATGTAGCATTTGATTTACAATTATCATTTCTTTACGTGATACATTTTGGATGTCAGTAGGTTTCATCTGAATTTTTAAACTCTTTCCATGCATTTTCGATGAAGAAGGTATTTAAATATGTTCAAACTAACCATACCGACTGATTTGAGATTTCTAGTTTTCTGATAGTGTTATCCCTGACCTTACTTGCACCTACTGTAGAGCACGTACCAGCTTCTTTACCATGTAGTGTAGCAATAGCGCTTTCATTATGTACGGCTTTTATCGTTGATGTGGTTGTGGGGAAAACGATGATAAATTTCATTTGAGGTTCGCACCTGAGTTGATTGTTACAGGTACTAGGTTGCTGCATCTAGACAACGCCTATCATTCTGTGATTCTGTGAATTTAACCTGACCTGGCATGATCTCTTAAATGTTGTGGTGAGCACTGCTCCTTTATTTTTTTTCTCCCCCAAATCTGTCCCTGAAAGAAAAGGTATTCTTTTCCTTAAGAAATCATACCTTTGGGGTTTTTTCCTTTAGGCAGAACAAACAAAAGAGCTGTGAAGTTTCTGTCCAGTTCATGGCCCAGATCAAGCCCGTGGAAGATCCTATCTAGCTCCCAAATAATTGTAACTCCTCCTAATGTGTCTGTGTACGTGCCGGCCTGTCAGCCAGCAGATGCCGCGACCACTGTGTGCATTGAGCACCACGTAGACGAGCCTGAAAACCATCTCTCTCTATATGGGGGTTGGAACGAGATGATCTTTAAGGTCCCTTCCAACCCCAACCATTCTATGGCTTCAGAACACGAGACAAGTCTTGCTGCGAAGTACCCGACACACAAGTGCGGTGGCAGCTCTTCCTCTAATTGTTTCCTTGAGTATCGTTTCAACGAAAATGCCCATCTTGCCTCTTTTCCAAAATGTACATATTTAACAGTTCTCAGTCTACAACTCGGGCATCCGCAGCATTAAACTGCTTGCTAATAATAGATTTGAGCAGCGTGTATAAGCACCTCCTGGATCTTAGCAGGCGCTAATCTTCGTGCAATCCTTCTGCAACCTTCAGATAGCTTATCATCTTCTTGAAGTAGACGCTTCCATTTTACAGCAAAAATGGTTTAGTGGTGCTGTTCTCTTCAACAACAAATCCCAGTAACAAGGCGTACAACTCAATTCATGAACAGAGTTTCATTGATGGGACAGAAGATAAATTTGTCAAACTTTGTCAATGCGGTACATCCCACTGGAATGTATACAAGATTTAGATGAGTTTTAAGACTTGGAAGCGCTGCAGCGCGTTGCAGTGGGACACTTGGCCAATGCAAAAGTTTATCTCCATCCTTGTTGTCATGACTCGGAACTTGTAAATCCCAAACTTACTTACAAAATTGCCATTTGAAATCCTCACTCCATTTTATACAAAATTAACTCTTTAGGGAAAGACTTAAAAAAAACCAAACAAACCAAAAACACAAACAAAACAAAACCCCAACTTTTCAGTTACAGGGAAGAGAGGATCCATTTGAAGCTAACAAAAGCAAGCGTCTGCTGCAGTTCTGACCCTTCTGGCAGCCGAGCAGAGGCTGGGACACGGGATGCGAGTTCCCGGTGCCGGGGTTTGCCGCGGGGGCTGCCTGGGGCGGACGGGACGGCGCACCGCGACCGGCTGGCAGTGCTTGCTGCTTGAAGCCCCCGCCTTAGCAGCGATGC
>VYZM01013172.1:234464-258487 GCA_013398915.1 Dromas ardeola
TCCCCCGGGCACCGGCTCTGGCTCGGAACGGGGCTTCCCTCCGCTCCCCATTCATTAAAATGGAGATATTGGCCTCGCTTGACAGTGACGGGGGAAGCCCGGTCGGGTAGGGGAGAGCGCCTGCAGAGGCGGTGCCCTCCTTCGGATGGGTGGTTTTCGCTTTCAAGTGGGAAATCTGGAGTTCTGTGCGGGGCGTACGAACTAAAATACGAACGAAAAACCCTAATCCTCTTTCGGCAGGGTGGCCAGAGGTGTGTAGGCAAACTTCTGAAGCAGATGGGGGATGTGAGCTACTTCTATTTTTTTTTTTTTTTTNGGCACTTCTATTTTTTTTTTTTTTTTTTATTTTTTCCTCTCTTAAAGCTGAAACAATGTAAAATACCACTTTAACAGTGTTTACTCATTCAGGGAATAACTTCTGCCTCAGATAGGAGGTGAAATATAGTTGGGTAGAATTCAGTTAGCTTACTTCAAGTGTTATTCTCATGCACGTCCTTGATGTAGAACTTTTTCTAGTTAACATATAACATCTATACTATCCTTATAAAACCGGCAAAGTAAGCAAGCTCATAGTGTGCAGCAACAGCTAAATACCTGATTATGGTTACACATAAAATAGTGTACAAGTAAATTGTAAGCTCTGTTTACTACTTCTTTATCCAGTGGGCACATTGTTATGCTCTTCTAACGTGTATATTTGTGATTGCTGCTCTTCCTGCAAACTGCTATTTTAATACGTTAAGTATAATAGTGCATTAAACGCATAATTTTAGTGATAGCTCAGAACTGAGCAGTGTGGAATTTCAGTTTATAGAAGTCTTTCTTTTTTTTACTGTTTAAGGAAATGGTAATTATAAATAACATTTTTAATAAGGTTTGGGTATTTATAGAAATACTGATTGTACTAAACAAATGAAATTTATTTGGTTCAGAATCCAAGCAAATTCATTGCAAGTACACGCAGGCCATGCTTTGCTGTGTTTCAAAATCTTTGATGTTCCATAATATTGTATGGTTTAGCTCTGATACATTTTTAACCTTCTGATGATACAGTGTGGAGACAGGAGCCTTGTCTAGTGGAAAGAACTTTTTACAACCAACATTTATTCATTTGAATTCATTTTATTTTCATTTATTATTATTCATTTGAATAAATGTTCATTCAATTTTTTGCCTTTTTATCCCCTCCCTCTTCCTTTTTATTTCTATTCCCCATGCTTTTCAGAACAAAAGAATTCACTGTCTTGCTTTCCTGACTCTAAAATTGCAGTAGTGGCTCTTTGCTATGAGTTATGGAAAGGGTGAAAGCGTACTGACTGTGAAAAGTTTAAATGTGGTAATGAGGATGATAAAGTGCAGTCAATTCAATTTTATTTGGAAGGCCGCTGACAATAGAAAGAAAACAACAACTCCCAGGTAATATGGGAACGACTGTTGACTCTGGGTAGCGTTGCTGCAGTGATACCAGAGATGCTGCTGGTGACCGCAGCGTATTTCTCTGTGATCTGGGAGGCTTATGAGTTTGGATGTAATTCTTACCAGCAGCTGGGGATGTGTATTCACGCACTAGCGTGTGTAACCTAATTAACTTTCAAAGCTCTAGGGAGCCCTGTGGTGTCTTTGCTGGGGTTAGCCTAGGTCTGATGTGGCCAAACGCAGCGCGGGCAGCTGTGCCTGACCAGAGCCAGCGGCTGGGTCTTCATCTTCACCCCTGTCCCAGGAGCGAGACCATGTGCAGCACCAGAAACAGTTTTGCTTTTGTACTTTGTTGGAACAGAGCTCGTTCGTTCCAGCTCGTTACCGCACACAAGTGGCTCTGTCATTAGTTTGACGCTGTCTCAAAAACCTTTTAACACCGAGGACCTGAGCTGCCTCTATAGCTGATAGTTGAGATCTGACAGTTTATCAAAAGCATCTGTGTGTACTGTGATAAAAGCCTTTAGCTGTATGCTAGGAGAGGAAGTACATCACTATTTAACTTGAGGTGCCTCTGTATTTTTCTTACTAGTCTAGTAAGATGTTTTTTCTCTCATTGTATGGTGTGATTTCCTACCTAATCCTGCCTTGCAGTTAAAGTACGAACTTTAGTGAAATTATTAAGATCATTTCTATGAAGAGGTACTTCATTTTATCACAGATATGAAGCTGAATTGAGAAATGCACTCTTACTCAAGTACTCGCTGGATAATGATGCTCCTGACAACCTCTTGTATTAATTTCTCCATTTTTACTCAACAAGAACAGGCGTTTGCTGTATGTCTTTGAATGAGAATGATTTGATGAAACCCATCAATAAAAGGAAAAAAAAAAAAAAGCTTTGATACCTTTTCACTCTGAAGTTGTCAAGACTCAGATGGCAAGAGATGCTTCATCTCTTGTACAAAAGGTGACTCTGTGGCTTGTGGCAAAGTGCTGTTTGGCATTTCTTTTGATCAGTTGAAAAGGCAGGCTGTGCAGACACCCTTCCTGAGTCAGACTCTTGGTGATTTGCCTTGACTAAGGATTTAATTGCAGCTGTGCAGATTTCATAACTATTTTAGTGAAGTTCTTTTGTTTTGAAGGACAAAATAATAATACAATGTTGTGCCTAACACAGTGAGCTACATATTTCTGCTGTTACTTCAACTATCGCTTGCATGTTTGAAAAATATATTAATTCTCCTTCAGAATAACTGTGATTAGATTAAAACACGTGCAGTGCCTTGTAGCTTTTATTGTACGTGAGTACACTTTTCTTTCATTAAGCTGCTGTAATGAATAGGTATGAAAAACAAGGTTGCACCCATGGATTAAAAAAATCAAGAACAGTTGATTAAGTTTAGAGAAGAAAATGTAAAATTGTCCATGTTATTAAATGTTTGTTCCCTTAAGTAGAACAGAATTGTAACTGGATAGCTCTGCTGTCCTCAGAAACATACTCCGTTTTCTATCGCCTGAAGGGTAGCGATGTATAGAACATCATTCTGGTGTTACGATCTGATCAACTGAGAGAAGCTGAGAGGAGTAATCTACTAAATCTGTATGAAGTTGACTTCTGTTATTTCGAGTAACAAGGTAAACTGGAAGCCAACCAGCCTAGTGGAATGGGGCATTGCCTTTCATTTTCTATAAAACTATAGAAATGCCTTTAAAAGCAGATTTATAATTATGTTCTTAATGGCTGGGTTTTTCTAAACAGAAAAGTTTTACATTAGAAAAATAGGAATTACAAGTTTTACTGTGCAATTTTCTCTCTGGTTTGGAGGAAAAGAGAGCATTTGATTTTATGCAAAGAAAAGTAGTTATGAAAAACTTTAGTTGCTATGAGTTTAAACTCAATTTAAATTTAAGGCATGTCATTCTTGGTACACTTAATACAATTGGTTAGAGAATAGTGAAGGCTTAGAAAGCATTAGCATGTTAGAAATTTTGGTAATTTGGTATGGAAAACAGTAGGTAACACCTGTGGAGAGAGTCCCTGTTTTTTTTTAACTTGTTGCACAGTTTGTTAACCTTCTATATATCAAGTTACTAGTTTTAGAAAATGTTTAGACTGGGAATACTAAAGTTTTTTAGACACCTACAATTGGAAAAAAGATTTTACAGAGACAGATTCTGATTAGATTGTATTTCTAAGATGAGGTGAAGAATGTGCTATAATTCCTACTTTGCATTGCAGTATCATTGTTATGCTGAAATTGCAGACTACAATAACCCATGTTTATTTTGAAATCACGTACCATGTACATTTTGCTAGGAAGTTAATTGATTTGGAGATAAGTGTTACTGGATTATATTTTTGAAAATGGCATATTGACTTTTGTCATTCATTTTGTTTTGGCTAAGAAAATTTTCTTGAATTTGATTTTGGTTTGTAGCAGTGAAGATAATTAACTTGCTTTACTTGGATCTGTGTTTGCACAGCAGAAACCATGCTTATGGCTGTTTAGAGAAAGAAATGGTTTAGTATGCTAACTCAATTTAGCATCTGAAAACAGCATGACATTTCCCAGTCTTGCATCATTGCTGCTAAAATTCTACAGTTGAAATTGGAGAAGTTTTGTCTATCATGAATAAGACTTTTTGCTATGATGGCAAAATAGTAAAACTTTTGTTTTATAAATGTACTGAGTTTCTGTAAGCTGGGAGGGACGTAGTGGGACAAGGCTTCTTTGCTGTCAGATGTGTTTAAAAAACAGGTTGTAGCAGACATTTGAAAGCGTCCAAAGCTGTACCTGTTTGGATGTGACACACAAGTTCCACTTTCATCTTTCTCAGCCACTTGGTGGTTATTTTATGTGCTATCTTTAGTGGTTAAATTGTAAGACCTGCAGATGCAGCAGGAGATTACAAGAGTTTCATTGCAACAGGTGTCGTGTTAGAAGCTGATTAGGGAGAATTTAAAAATAAAGATGAGCAAAAAGCATATTAAAGTAAACAAAATATGATGAGCTGAGAGTGGTAAGGAAAGAGAAAGGAATCAAATTCCAAAGATCTGCAAGATGAAAATTTTGTGGGGTTTGCTTCCAAACTTAATGAATTAAAAAAAAAAACAAAAAAAAAAACAAAAAACGAAAAAAAAGAAGCAGGAAAGTAAAGCGCTTAGCCTGGGTAGAGTGACCTCTTGTATGTGAAGGCAGTTGCCTTCTTGGGTTTTATAGCTCACAGGTTCAGAACCATACGCACTTGATTAACAGCAAAACCTCTCAACCTTTAGGAGGTTGCTATAGTCTGGCAACCCATGTGCACAGTAAGAAGTGGGTGGTGCAGAACTTTGCTTAAATATAGGCAGTAAATCATCAAGGATGTAGAGGTTAAAGTAAATTATGGAGATTACATTTATGAATTTTTTTTATTTAAGTAAGGCCAACATTGCCAAGGAATGAATTGTCAGTCAGAGTAGTTGTGTATGGAGTTTATTAATGCCTTACAGTACAATCCCTGAAATTAATGAGTCTGTCTAGAAAGTTGCTGCTTACACAGTATTAGTTTTTACCTTTCCTTATGGTCTTAGCAGGGGAAAAGGAAAAAAAGAAAAACCTATGACAGCTGAATAATAAACAAGTGCATTAACTCAGATGTTACAGCACCTTAGGATGGGCTCTGGCTTCTAGTTTGGAACATATTGATGTTTGGCAAGTCTGGTATAGGCTGAAGTGTTGTCTGCATTAATCTATGCAGCCTAATCTACGTATTTCATTGAATTAATATTTAAACTTAGTAGTTGAAAATAAGTCTTGAAAGCAAGTCTTGCTCAGTTTTTTTTTGTTTTTTATTTAGTTGTTTGTTGGTAGACCCACTCACAAAATTGTCTTTTTCTATTGGGGGAGCAATAGCTGTGTCAAGTGAAGTAGTGTAATCTGATCACAGATTTTAAACCAGTAGACTTTTCTGGCTTTACCACACGACTGCAAATACAGTTAAGAATGTTGGCTATATATGTTTTATATATATAGTTATATGTGCATGTATATATATGTGCATTATTGATGGACTGTGCAGAGCTTCTCAGCTCCAAGTTCTTGTGCTAAAACAGATGAGGTTCTGAGCTGAAAATTGCTGTTGTCTGGTTTGTTTCTGATGCTGTTAAGTGAAGTACCCTTGAGGCTGTTTTCTTGAGGATGTGTGTTGGTTAAGTAGTAATTGACAGACTGCTTTAACTGGCATTTGAATTATATGGGATAAAACTTATCTAGTCTCTGAGTGAATACTTTGATTTCTGAGTTAAGGCCTGTTAATGCTTAGAGTTTGTGAAGCGGAACATTCTTTATCCTAGAGTTGGTCTGCGGATAAATTGGGAACTGATGGTTTGAATCCAATCTGGGACCTTGAAGGTAGATAAGAGTATGTTGTTGACATTATATTTGAAGTACCCGATTGCTACTAAATTTTTTCTTTTTTTCCTTCTATTTTTGCAGGCTGGAGCTCTTGATTTATTGAAGGAGCTTAAGAATATTCCCATGACCCTTGAGTTGTTACAGGTATGATTTTCTTATTGTTATTATGTTGCAAATATTAACTCCATAATGATGAAGGTGAAGCCAGCAAATTTGCCAAGTATTTCCTATCTCTAAAAATTTTCAAATGGCAGAGGTAAATGTAAGACCTGATTTGCTATGGTTGCCACTTAAATTGGAAGAGACTGAAAAGTCACTTTTTTCTAAGTGACAGTTAATGGTCACAGATACAGAATTAGCTATAAAGTTCAAATCTTAAGTGTCAGTAACAATGCCATTCTTGACCTATGCATCCTATATATTTACAGAATGTACTTAGTACATTATTACTAATACTGTTTGTGACAGAAAATAGGAATTTGAAAGTGTCACCTTCATGCACGAATGAGCATGGCTGATACGATGTTGCAACCTTCTCCCCTATGTCCAATCTCCTTCCTTAAAAAAAAAAAAAAAAAACCAAAACCCCACTGAAAAAAAAAAACCTCGAGCCCCACTCAAAACAACAACAAAACCCAGAAAAACCCTCTTAACCTGATTCTTTTGAGTTTCTTTGTGTAGGTCTTAATACAAAGTATTTGTGTAATAGTGTTTTTTTGCCTTTGGAATGAAAAATCTCTCTGCAAGTGCTCAGGAAATTCTGTAAATGCTGCTATGCAAACCTGTTCTGCTTAGTGTGAAGAATTTTACCCTTGAACCATGAGGATCTGAAGAATGTACATTCTTTTTTCAGATGCAATGAAAACCTTAGTAATGTTATCAACAGAAGAGGACTCTTAATCTTGCTAAGCACAAACAAGCTCAACTGTCTGCCTTTTAGGGCACTTACATGACCCTGGCTTAATTTATATAGAGTTGCATATTAATTCTGTCCAGTTTTCTATCCTGCTTGAAAGAAGCTTGTTTATTTCCATCCATATGACAGGTACCTGTTTTTAGAGTGAAAGAATATTTGCAGTAAAAGATTGTTTTTAGTCTTTGTTGGGGTAGGCACCATGTGAGTTTGTACAGAAGATTTCCCTGTGTTACAGTAGGTCTAAAGGGATCGAGCATTTTAGCATAGTAGTAGATTGACTGTAGCTTAGTTAAGTAGCTTCATAAGTATCCACTGCTGTATTCAAAACAGTTCAGCTGCGTAAGATTGCATTTAGCAACATGTTTAGACTCAAATTGACAATATTTTTGTTGAGAGTTTTGTAAATATGTGAAGTCTGCCATAAATTTTCTACATTAGTCTCCCAAATTGGCTTAAGCAATGGAGGACTCAGAGCAACAGTTGACATGCAAAGTAATCTGGTAGTGGATCATTAGCGTGCCGATGTCAAGAAGGGTGATGATCATGAGAAAGTGTGAGCACTGACTTCCTCTGTGTAGACTGAGGTGTCTGTTGAATGCGTTCGAACTGATGAAACACAGGACACAAGTGAAACGCATACTTCCATACCCGTTTTTAGGCAGTTGTGAAAGCTGGCTACATGGAGAAAAGCACTGCTAGGTGATACGATAGTTTTGTTATTCCTGTGTAATAAGAGAAGTGTCGATTTTTCCTGTAACATGCCTGTTACTTGTCTGAGCTGGCGAGGTCCTCTGAAAACCTTACAGGTGTGTGGAATAGGAAGGTGCACATCAGTAGTCTGGACTTGTGCGTGTGTCTTGTGTCTTTCTTGCCTGATTTTTGTCACAGAAAGCTGGAGTAGTTACAGACAATAATACGACTGTGTCATATCCAACGAGTTTTATGTAAGGAATCTGATCCTTGCTCAGCTAGGCAGGGAGGCAGTAGCCTTCCTCACACGTGATTTATCCGGTGGTCAGAGTTGCAAATCTGTTTAGCAGCCGCCCAGTATTAAAGACATCGTGTCACTGCTGCTAATTGTGGGCAATGCGCAGCTAAACAGTGAGCGAGACAGACGGTCTTTATTTTCACAAACAGGTTTTACTGGAAATGAGACACAGACGTATGCAGAACTAGGCTGTGATGTGCAGTCCTTGTTAATGACTTATTGCCAGCTCATTGGAGACCTGGGAACCTGGAGGTGGTGGTTCTTCAGGGGTTGATTTGGTCACCAATTCTCTGTCCTCATACTCTCTTGCAATTTGAAGTTGGTAACACCTGTGATTGCTTCAGTGGTTGCTTTTCTTCCCCAGCTGTGTTCCTTACATTGTACCGTTTGGACTGGTTTAAAGAAGAGTAGCTGCCACTGTATGCTTTGTTTTGGGCTTGGTCATGCCAGCTGTTGCTCAGACCAACTGAAGGCTGCTTGGCCTCCAGCTTGGGTGCTTCAAGGGGGGAAAACAGCGGTCTTATATTGTCTCTGAGCCTCTTTACCCTCAGAAAGCAGATGAAAAGGGCTCTAGAATTTGAAGTGGGGAAGAACGATCCATTAAATACACACTTTGCACAGGCTGAGGAAGGTTCTCATATACCTGCACACATAAACTGGCACAGAGATAAAGCGATTCCACAGGCTACGCTGGTTTAGGCAAAAATAACCGAGTTTTCCACTTGAAATGGCTCTCACAAGAACAGCTCTGTAAGCTGGAAGACTGAGGAAATTTCAAATGCTGACAGTTAGTTTGTAATTAAAGCACAGTTATTTTGAGAATGTAACACTGATCTTGTGATTTACCTGTGTCAGTTTACAGGCAAATAATTTGGTAGATCATTCCTTCCCCTATCTTTAGGCAGGCCAGATCAGGTGCTCTGTAAACACATCAAATGAACTATGTTTATGTCCTGCCTTAAGAAAGCCAGCGGTTTAGATAGTTACCATAATCTGTTTTTTCCGTGTGATCAGAGGAAGAAATTAATTTATCCAATTAATTTTGAGTTTTACTTGAGTTTTTGAGTGTTACTTACCTAAGTAAGTCTGTAAGTTGGTGGCTTTCCTTTTTGCTGATGAGGGTTGGCCATGGTTGTGCCCAGTTATCAGTGGAGGATTATTTTTTTTGTAGATACATTTTTCTCATTCAGGTATGATGAGTATTTTATGTATTTCCAAGCACTTGTTATTTTTTTTTATTGTCTGAATGTAATGTCCAGAGTATATGTTTAACACGTTAAGAGAGTTGGCTGGTACTATTAGTCTGAGTGAGCAGAGTCCATCTTGAAACACTTTAGTTACAGGTGAGCAACCGTCTGTTTTCTTTAATCTAAAATACACATTTAGAGCTGATGCTCAGACCTGAGGTTGTTTGATGTGTTTCCTTTGCTGAAATAGCAACGGAATATTTCAGTACATTTCCAGTCATTTAGCACATCCACGGTGCCCCAAAAAGTGTTGTGTGGGTTGTAAGGAGTAATTTACAGGAACAAATCATTTCCATTTTTAGCGAGCCACAAAGATTTAAATTTTCTTTTAAAGGTGAAGGAAATTTATGATGAACTACTGCATAAATAAGTATAATGGATGATACTTAGTGAGTCCTGTAAATAGTAAATGCAACAAACCCAGACATCTTAAGAACAATTTAAAAACATTGTTCATCGATCAAAATATGAAATAATAATAAAATATTTATTTGTATTGTTAAATGCTTTTCTTCTCTCGTGAAACTGAAACTGTGGACATGTTCTACTTGTTAGATTAACATGGTAGTCAGAAATCTAAAATGAAACTTTTGTTGCTGCTGAGCTAAATTTATGTCCTCATCTTCTGAGTCTTAAGAGTGGATTGTAAATTAATCTCCTCTTCACTCTATAGGTGGCAGTAGTGCCAAAGGTTTAAAGCCTCTCACTGTCTTGGCCTTTTGAGAGAGGTAGGGCTGGTCTTGCTGTTTCTATATAAAACCAGAACCCTCTGTGCTTAAGATTTTGAAGAATATCAGTATTGCCAAATTTATTAGGAACCTAAAATGTGCTTGCTCCCCGCTGATACTACAGCTTCTTCCACAGCCACTAAATGGGAATTCTAAGATATGAAGTCATTGAAGCAGTTGGCAAGCTTCTGATAATGCCAAAATATAAATGCAGTTTTGAGGCTAGAACCTTTGCTAAAAATTTTATGTAACACTAAGATGTATATATGACTTTCACATTGTTAGATGTTTTGAATGTTGTACTTAGTTTAGGTAAGTAAGTAGTTCTGCAGAGCTTTTTGGAAAGGTTTGGGAGCAAAAATCTTCTGATTGACTCCCCTTAACCCTGCTGTCCATCGTGCTTCCCCCCCCACAAACTTCTGTGATGGAGACAAAAGGTAATACTGTTGTATTTCTTTTTAAAATGTCGATGTTGTTAAAATAAGTTTTGTAAAGGCTTGCAGCATTTCATCCTGACAGTCTTAAAAGAAAAACCCCCCAAAAACAAAAAAACCCCAACTTTTAAAAAATTATGTCAAAGTACAACTTTATGTTTACTTGTTAAATTGTCTACATGTTGCCTTTTATCGTGTAAATTTTTATTGCTGTTGCAGTCTACCAGAATTGGAATGTCAGTGAATGCGATACGCAAGCAGAGCACAGATGAAGAAGTTACATCTCTAGCAAAATCTCTTATCAAGTCTTGGAAGAAACTGTTAGGTATGGCGACGCAAATCTTTTTTTTTTTTGTTTTTTTCCCTGCTCTTGCATGTTTTAACTGTATTCAGTCTTGATGCAAATCCTTGACACTGCCTTGCTTTAGATATATTTGTCATCCTGTGTAAGTATTGAAACTTTCTGCACGGATGTAGTTGGTTTTTACTCTTTGACTAGCACCAGTGCATTACTGTGAAAGTGTATTCAGAGAAAAAGTTAATGTATTTTTATTGGGGCTGGCAAGCAGTAGGAAGCAAGCTTCTGTGACATGACTCATTTCTGAAGTCTCGGTGCCTGCTGTTGAGCTAGAGTGACTGTTCTACGGTACTAAGCACTAACGAACCTGTTCTTGGCTATTTCCTTTGTCAAATATAACAGACACTTTGAAGAACTTGTGCACAATCTCATATGAGAGTGTGGAAGCTTTGAAGTTTGGTTATAAAGTAAATTGTGAAGAGGAAAAAAAAAAACAGTAAAAAAATTGACTTTAAAACTTACAGGTGGTGAGAAATAGATCTACACTTTCTAAAACCTTCACAGTTTTAATCAACTTCTTAGTTAATGAGTTAATACTTTTTGTTTAATTTTCCTTAAAGCAATGAATGCAGTTAATGAAACCTTTCTATTAGCAGAGTTTTATTCAAGGGTGTTTTGTAGTACTTAATTTTAATGCATTTGAAAACACTCAAATCTCAAACTGTGTCCAGCTATTTCTGTTCATAGACTATGCTGTACTCTATTTTGTTTCTTTGTATCTAATTTTAGGTAAACTAAGATTTAGGATACTTAAAATTTTGAACTAGAAAACAGTTTGTGTTATTTTCTACTGATTTAAATATTTGCCATTCTCTCTAGAATAATATGATAAATACCATGAGATGTTAGAGTCCCCTGCCATTTGAAGTCACTCGTTTTTATCAATTATGTAGTATTTTATCAGATACTTTATTACTCTCTTGTAAATGATGTAGAAATGACTTTGTATCCCTCTGGCAGTGTATCTGTGTAGAAATGGACAATTTGTCACAGCTTTCTACTTCAATATGCTAATAAGAAGCAACAACCTCTACAACGAATGTATTTTTTTAACCTACCTTTAAAAAATTAGATATACTAATTAGGTTAGTTTTAGTAACTAAATTTAGATAATACTAGATATGCTGATAAAATACTTTTTAAATCATGGTAATGACTTTTATTATAGATTAAATGCATATTTATAAAGGATCTGGTCAGAATTCACTGGTAAATAGTGAAAATTATGCACTTTTTATGTTTAAATTTCCACATGCGACTTGAAGTCTACCTGTATTATATCCAGTCCATAAAAGTAGTAAGATACTTCAGTGGAGAAATGGACTTGCATATTGACTTGAGTTACTCTGAAGACTTCTAAAAGCAACAGCAAGGCCCTGTCAGAGTTTTGGGTTTGTTTTTTCGTTTTTTTTTCTCTAAAGTTCACATTTTTGATACTGCAACTTAGTTTAGGCAACAAAGTAGAGGAAATACTCCCCCCCACCCTCCCTCCCAAATTCTCAACTTCTGGGAGTGACCTTGGATACTGCTTTTCATGGGTGGGGAGCTGACTTTTCTGGGTATTGCTGTCCTTTGAGCAAAGAAATTGTTATTTATTTGTTGAGACAGTAAAAATAGTCTTCTGTCTCTTTTTTTTTTTTTTAACACAATATCTTGAATCAGTCAAACTTGTCTTAATATATTGTTACTTATAGCTGATTGATCTATAAGTGTTCAAACATTGTGAAACACAAGGAGTATTATTCCTACCTGNAACTTGTCTTAATATATTGTTACTTATAGCTGATTGATCTATAAGTGTTCAAACATTGTGAAACACAAGGAGTATTATTCCTACCTGTGGACCAGAGGGTGTTCATGCCGTACAAGTCGGGAATAAGACCGTGGTGCCTGATGGTCACAGCAGGTCAATCCGGGTGTAGGCTGCTGCTGAAAGGGGTGGTCCTGGCTTCCCTTCTGCACAGGTGACTCCTTGCTTCCTCCTGAGCTACAACTAGTGCTCAGGTGGCTATCCAGGAGAACACAGCTGGGAACTGACCAGTTGGAAATTAATTGTTCTGTTCCTTTCTTATGGTTAAATTTCAACTCTGTCAGTTTTTTTGGCCCAGCCTGTTTGCAGTTACTGTTTCCTGCACAGGGATTGCGGCAGTAACATACAGCTGGGGCAAGGTGGACCTTCCCCTTTTGATGGCTTGCTACATTCAGATTGTTTTAAGACAGTTGGGAGACTCTGCCTAAGGCTGCTTGCATCAGCTGAAGTCAAACATGTGAGGAATGGGAAAGTAAATAGCAGATGTTTGACATAAATCAGAACTGAATACTTTCTTCTTGAGGCAGTGGGTATATGACCTTTGTTCATGCTCTAATTTTTGTTACAGGGCAGATATTACTGTGTGTACATTATTATGCCTCGTCTAGTATAGTTGTGGTTGTACACTTATTATATAAAATCAAATTATTCCTGAAAATATAGCACTGCTTATATTCAAAACTTATGTAGTTAAATTCTCCTTGACTGTCATGTAGATCTTATAATAAAGCATAGTAGGGCAAATGTTTTGCCTCTCGTCTCACTGCTCAGTGATTCATAAGAACTTAAAATCTCATAACTGTGGAAGATAGGGTATCTGGGCTGTGCGAAGTATGGGTGGGAATCTTACAAAGTACTCTTATTCTGTTTTATCATTAGTTTTGACTTTCTCAGAAGAATACGGAATACCGTATGTTGAGCTGCTTGAGAAATCAGTTTCGATTATGCTGTTTATAGTGCATGTAAAATGGTATGGATCAAAGATGGCAACAGAAGCGGACAGCTGTTAATCGTACCAAGCATTGTACTCAGAGATCTGAAGTCTTTGTGAGTTATTTTTATAAATGACATTTTGAATTTAGGCAAGAATTGTTGACTGTTTAGGATGCATGTACTGTTTAAGTTCAATGCTATTGGAACTTAGGTTTTAAGAATGCATGGGAAACGTGAGAAGAAAACAAAGAAAGGTTGTGAATCATCAGATGTTGATGGCTTTACCAGAGCCATGCTGGGTTACCAGTGCTTTTTCAGGGGGGTCGGAAGCTGCCCAGCAGAGGGCTTGCAAGCCTTGGCTGAAGTGACTTGGTGAGTGAGCTACAGCGGCAGATGGCTTTTCGATGTTGCTATAAGAACGTTAAACCACACAGCCGAGTTGGTCACAATTTACATAAGGAAGCAAATACTGGAGCAAGTTGGTACAGTCTAGCACTATCTTACAGGTATGCTAATGCTGTCATTAGGTAAAGTTGTTCAAAGACATCAAATAACCTACTGGCTTTGCTCAAAAAAATTGTTACTGACAAAACAAATTCCTAAATTGCAGTCTAACAGTGTTTTAAGAGTATTGTTTACTATTGATACAAAGAGTACATGTCTTTATAAGATATCAAGTAGAATCAAGTGCAAAAATAATTTCAATAGTTTCATTTCCATATCAAGTATGAGCTGTGGAAATCACCTCCTGTCAGACGTATATTTGGAACTGTTCTGTGTACAATTAGTAGATCTATAATTTGTTAGGATTATCAATGGAGAGATAATAACACATGAGGCAAATTACATCATACTGTATAGGGGAAAAAACATGTATAGCAAAGTAGTTAGTGTGTCATGCGCTTTTGTCACTTAGGATTAAAAAAATCTTTTAAAATGGCAAACAGTTCATAATTTTGTTTTTTATTTGTAGATTTTAGATATTATTCCTCCCTGTGCTGCTAGTAGGAAGAAGCTTCTCTGATCTTACCTTCATGTCTTACTACATCTTGCAGAGGAATTGCTGACAAGTGTAGCTGCTTGTGCATCTCAAGATTATTTTTGGTCAGGGTCTGTAAAATGGGGCCTAAAGAATTATTAAATATAAGGGTCATTGTTAAATTAATAACTGTGCCATCTGTTACCTGTTCTCATACCTCTTTCCTTTAACTTATTTAAACTGAATGCTCAGTAAACTTTCAAAGTTTTGGTGCTGATATCTGAATCGGTAATATAAAATAACCCACTAAATTAAATTCTCATGTGCTTCTGGGGGATAACTAGCAACCTTTCAGTAGCATTTCTGAAAAATTCTTACTTTAAAAAATTTCTTAATTTAAAGTTAAACTTATAAATTAATAACATTACATCTTTTTACTGTTGAATTTTTTTCTTCTTACTAGCGGATGTCTTGAGTTCACGTGTAATATAATTATAAGAATCTACGATGAAGCTATTAATGGCTTCTAACATTCAGATTAACTGTGTTATCTCTGACCATATATTATTAGATTAAAAATTTTGTTCTGGTAACAGAGAATGCTGTCATGTCATGTTTTACCCTCAATGCAGTATTCAGAATTTGATAGTCTTATTCCAATGGCTAATAGTCGATTCATGTTACTAGCTTGTTCTTTGTATTTTAAAGAAGCTAATGCTTGTCTTATTTTTTAAAAAAAAAAAACTTAACATTTTTTTATGGCCTTCTGAAGCTGCAGTAGCTAAAACTGTGAAGATACAGTTTTCGGTCCTAAAATTGATAACAATTCCATTTTGTTTCTGAAAAAAAGTTCTGTCAAGTTTTAATAGCTGTACAAAGTTGAAAACGTAATTGTGCTTCTCTAAAGCAACTTATAATTTATATTATATAAATATTTATGATGTTCTGTAGACTTCCTGATGTGAATCACTTGCTCATTGAAATTTTTAAATATCTTTCATAGCAGGGCCATTTTTTCCATCTTACTTTGTTAGAATTTCTGTGGTGGTTTGTAGTTCCCATTAGCTGTCATTTTTCCTTTGCATTAGAGTCTGGCTGTTGAATGTACAGTAAGTTAATTAGTAGGGACTTCTAGTTTCTCAAGGATAATTTTTTTTCCCCTTTCCCCAGAGGATAGTTGAAATGGTGTCGAGCAGGCTGTTAATTGCATTCCGTTCTTTTGTCAATACAGTATTTTAATAAAATAAGAAATCCTTACTAATGTGTGAATTTAAGAATAAATACTGCTTGACATTGGATCTCCTCTCAGAGCTTTCCAATTTATGATGCATAAGAGAGAATGACTTAAACACCTAGGAGAATATTTTGAGCAAAGAGTACTGTTAACTTTATTTTCAGATTTCTGAAACTGGATTAAACAAAAGTGTCTATAAACTCTCCTCTAAGCGATTAAAGAAATTGTGGTTTTGAAGACATATTTGCCTGAAGATGGTCCAGTTGTCTCAGCGGCTGAAGTTTGACCTTGGTTTGAGACATGCTTGCATAGACTGGTCTCCAGGTGTCTGAAGCGCTGTGCTTTTACCTCTTGTTTTATCCCCGTGCCTCACGTACACCTTGCCCTCCATAAGCGGAAGAAGCAGTTGGGGTGTTGGCAGATGTTCTCAGGTGCCTGCCTTCTCTGATGAAATGGTGCAGAGCTAAACGGAAGTGTTTGGTAAACTAAAACTAGGTGCCAGTTGTCTATTTGATGTAAAATAAGCAGGAGATAGCTACGTCGGCTCTGAATTTGACAACTTGAGTGCCAGAAAAAAATATGGAGGTAAATATGGTTGGGGGTTGGAACTAGATGATCTTTAAGGTCCCTTCAAACCCGAACCATTCTGTGATTCTATAAATGGGCTGAAGCAGAGCTCTGCTCTAAGGCAGCTATGCTGCTTTGTAGAACCTGAGCTGTACCCCAAGATACCTGTTTCGTCTATCAGATTGTCTTAAGGCCTCTGACAAAAATGGTCATGTACTTAAAAAATGATGAGGGTAAATGAGATTACATGCATATTTAGAATATTTTTTAAATTATATATCATATAAGCATTTGTTGCCATGGAGAGTAGTCACGTGAATGTGCACATTAATATATGTTCTATACCACTAAGTTCCTCCGGGAAATGTGGGGATGGGGCTCTTCTGGAAATGAGGGTACTTGTAGATGCTTCAACAAGGATTTAGGTACCTTAGTCCAGGACATCTTCGTGGGAAGGACTGAGCTTTATCAGATTTCCCTCCTTTTCTTGATCTGTTTTTAGTTCTTTTTAAAGTTTGCAATATACGTCTATGGAGTTAGAAGTGTAATGGCAGCTTTATGAGGGCTTAGAGAGAGGAATTCACAAAATCTGTCAGTGAGTGATGCCAATCTCGCTAGGCTTTCTCTGTAGGCAGTGGAGAGTCAGCCTTTTTAGAGAGCAAATCAAAGCAGGAGCTCGATTTAGCCACTCTGAATTCCTCTTTACAATAGAAGGGTGTATGTGTTCTCACTAGGCTAAAGTTAAATGTTTTGAGTACCCTTTTTAATAAAGGCTTTCCGCTTTATTCTTTATAAAATCATCGTTAAACATGGCCTGTATGGGAAAGACAAATTCAAATATTTATAAAAACTAAGGCAAATAATTTAAGAGCTATCGCAGAAAATACTGTTTGTGTGTCTGAAAAACTCCTTCAAAAGCATGTGAAAATGATCTTTATATTTTTTGGCAACCATGGTAACTTTCACACTACAGTTTCATTTGGTTCAGTCCTTTGGTAGAAATCCTGTGAATATAATTAAAAAGAATGACGTGTATTTAGTAGGAACATATATTTAAAATATGGAAGGCAACTCCAGAGACTTGATACAGTAGTTTAATAAGTTACTGTCTACCTCATGCAGCAGAGCTGGCAAAAATAAATCATAAAAGTCTACATTTTCATCATGTCTTCACTGTCAGTTTAAGCAGATGCTGGACTTGACTCGAAGGATCTGAAGTGTTGTCATATTTTCCATTTGCTGGGTTGGGGAGTGGAAGGCTGTACTGCAAGAGAAGGTCAAAGCAGAGAGTGGGAGCTGCTAGCATTTCCAACTGGTGCCGGAGAAATCATCAAAGATATTTTACCACTGGTTTAAATCGGTTGCTATTTCTGGGTAAAAGAAAGTTTCTCATGTTTTGTGCTTCCAGATGGACCTTCAACTGATAAAGATTCTGAAGAAAAGAAAAAGGAGCCTGCATCTTCCTCACAAAACAGCCCTGAAGCAAGAGAAGAAAGGTGCTTAATTCTTCATGACTATACAAATAGCCTCATTCATTAAAAATTAACATTAAACTATTTGGTCCAATTTTGTCATAGTAGAGGCAGCTTCCACATTCTTTTCTGAAATACATAGAACTGTACAAGAAATGGTGTGTTATTAGGGAAGTAAATCCTGCTGCTGCCAACATTAAAAAAACATGGAAGCTGCAGGTTAAGATATGGCCAGACTAGTTATTGTTTATTCCATCTGTCTCATCTGTCAAATACTCCTTCCTCTCTCAATACTAGCACTGAGCTTTGAGAACTGTAAAACAACTTTCAGTCACAGCTTTGTGGTAATTGCATATGTTAGAGGTTTAGAATACTACTTTTGTATGTTAGCTTTTACATTCAGTAAACAGGCTCATTGTGCACATTTTTTGGTAAACATGAAATACATGTTATCAGAAAAATGAGCCCGTGTTAGGCCATGTTAGCCCATGTTAATGATGCTATAGGAGCTGAAAACATTTCCAAAATAGTATTTGCAAGCTTCTGTACATTTCTGGTTTTAGTGAATCTGTTTCCAGCAGCCGTTTTCAAATTGAAATTTAACCTCTAACCATTTGTCCTAATGGAAGCTGAAAACTTTCTGGTTTACAGTTTGCAAAGCTACACTAATTGCTTGCTTGTGACCGTGGTACTACTTCAGTACAGTAAGCAGGCTGAATGCAATGCGTTCACTGCAGACTGAATGTTAGCGTGATGTATCTTCACTGTTTTTTAAAGTAAAGTTCTGGGGACGGGGAAGAGATTTCACGTTAACGTAGAGAACTGAGAATTAAAACTTATATGCCACATAATGGAATGAAATAGAATAGAATGTGTTGGGTTGGAAGGGACCTTTAAAGGTCATCTAGTCCAACCAATACCTGCTGTGTCTTTATTGTGTGGAATACCCTGGTGAATATTCTGAAGACACTTTTAAAATTGTATTAACTCCAGAGCTTTAAGTAGCTTTAAAAAAGTGGCCTGTGTTCTTTTGTTTTGGAGTACCATAAAATAGATGGAGGAAAAGACCTGTGTTTTGCCCTGGAACAAAGTTATTTGAAGAGGAGGGAAAAACATTAATATTAGTTTTCTTTTTGCCTTTTTTAGCAGTTCAAGTAGCAATTCCAGCAGCAGGAAGGAGGAGGGTAGTGCTCCCTCAAATTCTTTCATACCTTCTTTTCCCCGGGCTCCAAGCACTTCGGATTCTGTACGAGTGAAATGTAGAGAAATGCTCTCTGCGGCACTCAGAACAGGAGGTGAGCTTTGTAGACCATATTTTCAAGTTTAACTATTTCCTTCTTTTCTATTTCAGTCCTTTCCACTCTATTTTTCTCCTGCCCCGTAGGATAGAATGAACCTTGTTTATGTCTATTTGTGTGCGTATACCCACAAGCCAGTTCACCCAAGTTGCAAGGAATGAGTAACCTTGACAGCATAGGAATATATATATTGAAATACATTTCTGTTGCTGATGATACGGAACATTTTGTGGCTTCTTTTCATCTGATATCTTGCCTACAGTGGAACTTCTTTTCAGGAAGGTTGTTGCCTCCTTAATACCTCATTTAAATCTTTTTGTGGAAGCTGCTGGATTTTTGTCTTAACTCTGACTGAGGGTGCCACTATATAGATGCCTGCCTTTCTTACACCAGAATTCCTGTGGGCCTTCAGGCTTTTGGTTTTTGAAGCCTGCCTTTCTGTTTTGATTTAATCATGGAAGTTTCATTGCGATAAGAGTTTCACTTGCAGTTAGAGTCTCACTCGTGGTAAGAGAGTCTTGCATTGCTCTATCTTCATACCTTTTGGGCATCTGTGAATTCCTTGACTGTGGGGTTTTTTTTTTCCCTTTTTCCCTCATGTGCACTTGGATGTCTTTAAACTGACAAATTGAATGATATGCTAGATAAGGAGCAACCCAAAAGCTGGACTCCTTAGAATGACCTGAATTTTTTCTTGTGAGTCCTTCTCTTCTACCAGAACTTATAACCCAGCTCCTGCTCCTCTGTTCTTAGCATAGTGTAACGTGACCCAGTGTAAGCAGACTTCTGAATCATCAGTTTTGCCCTCCTCATTCTTTTATTCTTTCTTTTAATTCGCATGAATTCAGATACAGACAGTAATCAAAACTGACTAAAGACCATGAATTCGTGGTCCTTTGGATATGTAGTTTACATAGACTTCTAAAATAATTTGTGACCAGAAAGTTGCATGTAGCATCTTATTATTCATAATTCTATGTAGTCTTAATTTTAGCTAGTTTTCCAAGAACTCTTTTTGTTACGTTACTTTCTTCAGCACATAAAATGATCATCCATGGATTGAATGCCAATCTCAAAAAATGTTGTTTTATGGCCTACTGTGTGAAATTGGAGGAGAAATGTTTGGATTACTCATTGAAGTACACCCATGTTAAAATGAGGAGGAGGAAAATGCATAATGTGTCTAATTTGACCTAAAATGTCTCAAGATAATTATTTACTGTTTCTGACTGAAACTCTTACTCATAAAGACGGTTGCCCTTTCCAGAGTAGCTTAGGACAAGTATTGCATTGTCTTCAAGATTGCTATGATTTATTTCTTCTAATTTACATGTTTTATGACACATCTCTGCTTTGCCTTTTTTATAAATGTCTAATAATATTGTTTCTGTTATTTAATTACTATGTTTCTAATGATATCTTTCTCTTGCATGCTTGCAAAACATTAATTGCTTATGCTTGTATTGTGTGGACTGAAAGAGTTGATGAAACACGATACAAAATGTTTTCTTTTCATAATAATCTGTTCCAAGCACAGATACGCTGTGGAGATGGGCATTTGTCAAGCCTATTAGAATATTTAAAATTTTTCTGTATAGCAAAGTTTTTTGTTTCTACTTGTGTTTGCAACTAGATATCAGAATTTTTGTTTTTGTGAAAGATGTAGGGTTGTTCTACTCTTTTAAACTTCCATTGCTCTTCATTTCACATATTTGTATTCTTCCAAGTAACGTTAAAAAATTTTTGAAGGGATAAGTATACAGTAAATTAAACTTTCCTATACGAAAGGAAAATTCACTGTGGCTGTTTCATAACTTGCTGGGTTTCAGAGTTTTGAATGGGCTGTCAGGGATGTAGAACACTGATGAGATTGTCAGGTTGCTTATATTTTAATATTTGTTTTCCTCAGATGACTACATTGCTATTGGTGCTGATGAGGAAGAGCTGGGTTCTCAGATTGAAGAAGATATCCTTTGTTGTACACTTATGTGCTCTAGAACAAGACTATTTTTTAAAAGCACTGATATTGTTAAAAATAATTAACTTGATCTATATATTGAATCTTTTTAAATTTCATTTAAAACAAAAATAGCAAACGCATTCAACGCATCAGTGCAGAAATTCAGTGTTTAAAAAACAAGCACAACCTAAATGATTTGCCTTAAAATATGTAGGAGTGTGTGTGGGTTTTTTTTCAGTTCAGTGTGTTTTCTTTGCAGCAGCAACATTATAACTTGTTGAAGCATTCTGACATAAAATGCTGGGCTTTTCTACGTTACTTTAAAATCTTTTCTTGTTAACAGATTTAGTATTTTTCTAACGTCTTTATTTTCTACAACTTTATTTCTAAATGAATTTGGAATTTTCAAAAGGGTTGTTCTAGTGGCAGTGTTTGAATAGTTACAGAGCAAAGGTCTGTTTTTTATTTTAGGGTTTCTTTTTTTTTTGGGGGGGGGATATTCTTAAGCATAGAAATAGTCTAAGCTTAATGATTCTAACTTGCTCATGTCCTCTGGTAGTTTCAGTCAGCCACCATTCCTGTTAAGGCATTTCCTGTTTCTGTTGCAAACCTGTTTTAAAATTCTGTTAGTGAGCTGCCTGCCGGTGTTTGAATATTTGGTTTAGAAATCAATTAATCCTCAGGATGAGTTTTTAGATCCTACTACCCAAAAATTCATTTTTCACTGACCATGTGCTGAACTATGATGAGGCGTCAGAAGGACCTGAAGTCTGCTGCTGTAGAACAGAAAAGTAACTGTTGGTTGGGACTGGGGGAAGGACTCAATCAGCAGTGGAGAAGTACATTGCTTTAGAAAAGATGCCCCCAAAAATGCATCCTTTATAATGCTCTGTTTTACTTGTAAATGTTTTGTTCCTTAAATCCAAAGCACCTATTTTTCAAGAATTAAAAAACACCGATATGAAATACAAAAATAGGGTACGAAGTAGGATAGCAAATCTCAAGGATGCAAAGAATCCTAACCTAAGGAAAAATGTGTTATGTGGGAACATTCCTCCTGACAAGTTTGCCAAAATGACAGCAGAGGTAAGTAAAGCATAGGTCTTGAACTATTTCCCTATTGGACTTAAGTCCTGGCCTGTGTTTATTAGCTATAAAAATAATTTATGTAAGCTGTCTGCACGTCTGAAAGACTGTGGTTTGTTTGTGGCTTGCGCATTCTGAATTAGACAGGGCTGTGTTGGGGCAGAGGGAATGAAAGTGGTGTCTGTTAGTGGTTCTTAAGTATTTGATTTTTGTCTCTTTAAGTTGGAAGGCAGGTAAGCTGTTTTGTGCAAATTTCCTGAAGCACGGTATGTTTTGCCATTTTCGAAAGGCAACATGATGTATCAGTGACAGTTTTTTAAGTTCAGGAAGATGTACATATATCTAGCTAGTGACTCCAAGTTCCTAACCCATTCACCTTTCTGTGTATGTGTTAGCCTGTCTTGCCGTTTATTTTTCAAATGCTAACCTCTGCTGTTACACACCTATGCAAGGTGTAGCACTGCGGTTTTAAAGACCAGTCCCCTTCCTGTTGGCATTTTCAGTGTTCATTTAAAGCTTATCTCAAATTTGACAGAATGCTTCAAATGATTTTGAAGGAAACTCATCACAATAAATAGAAAAACCCATAATTGATAGGGGAAAGAAGCTAGGAGAATTGCCCTTTGTATCACATTAAATTTATGTTATTGAAAGAACATTTTCGACACCTGAATAGAAATTCCCATTCAGATGCTTACTGTGTTTACAAATCAAAAGAAATCTAGGAAGTCAAAGGAAAAATTAGGTTTTGTGGGAGAGAAAAATGAAAGCACAGTTAGCATCTCATTTCAGTTTTGTAGTTCTGTGTGTATGTGTTTGATTCTTCCCCCCTCCAAATCAGGTATAAAAGAGTATCTTGGAGACAAAAAAATTAAATATATGATCAAGTAATGAGAATCATGTTTATCTTTATTCTAAAGGAAAGGTTTGGTGTTGGTTGTTTGGGGTTGGTTTTTTTTTTTTTTTGTTCTATAGCTTTATGTGCAGGGCAAACAGAGGCTGATAAAGGAATGTGTAAAGAAAAGTGTATTGTGTCTTCAGTGTGTATTTTGAGTTTGTTCATTCTACATGTGTGTATGTACATATGCACAAACATATGTTTTGTGTTGTCCAGTGCCCATTCTTTGTTTTAATTAATGTCTTGGATGAAAATTAGAATGACTAAAAAACACCTTAGTGTTAAGATTACTTCTCAAGTGAAACAGCATTAATGCAAGATTTGCCTTCTGCATCTACATGGGATGTGGAGTAGAACTTCATTGAAGAAAAACGGAACAACTTGGTTTTGCTTACTGTGTGTTTACTATACATTGTGGAGATCCTGCACACTAGAACTGTTGTAAAGGAAAAACAAAATTAGTGAATCTGAGCTCTCCGGTTAGTATTTTGAAACTAGGTGTATATGAATTCTGGTAACGTGTTAAATTATGGCTATACTGTATTTCTCAGTACAAACATGGAAATAGTCAAAATAGTGTCAATTTTTCCTACAGTAGTCTTCTGTAGATTAGTGAGATAATTATGCAAGGATCTAATGTAGGGGATGGACCTTTTTCCTCCTTTCTGGAGAACTTTCAAGTCCTCCTCTACCTTGTTTCTGTGTTACATTTCTGAACTTCAGAAATGCTTTTGCATGGAAGTGTTTCTAGGTGTTCAATATTGTAACTTTTACTGATTTTTTTTTCCAGATGTGTAAAAAAGAAAAACAAACACCAACCCCAAAAAACCCAACAAACCAAAAAAAAACACCCCATTTTTAACTTTTTGTAGCTTCTGTGATGTGAAATACCTCAAGTCTTGTAAAATTAAAAATGTGTACAATTACTTTGCCCTTCATTAGAGTTGTTGTTCCTGGATTCTAAATAAAAAATGGCATGGTCTCGCACAGTGGTAACAACTTATTTAAAACTAAAACTCTCTGGTAAACTGTCCGCTCTTTGTCCCTAACAGGAAATGGCAAGTGATGAGCTCAAAGAAATGCGCAAAAATCTGACCAAAGAAGCTATCAGAGAGCACCAGATGGCTAAAACAGGAGGTACCCAAACTGATCTGTTTACATGTGGCAAGTGCAAAAAGAAGAACTGTACATACACCCAGGTACGTGGTTATTCAGACTCTTTGTTTTCCTTTTTCAAAGCTTAGAGTCCTATCGTCAGATTGTCAGAGAAAAAAGTTTTAATTACAAAACGAACTTTTA
>VYZM01013173.1:0-41532 GCA_013398915.1 Dromas ardeola
CAAAAACTAGGGAAAAACAAAAGTTCTTCCCATCCACCGCCGCCTGCAAACAGCCCGTTTTCCTTCACTTGGCAAAACAGAGGAGCAAAACCCTGTACCCAACATGCATCCACCGCGGGGAGACACCGCATCCCAACGTCTTGGCCACCCCCGCCACCCCCGGGCCCTCCGGCCGGCCGGAGGCTGACCGGGGCCGGGCTCGGGGCGCCGGATCCCCCAGCGGGGGAGCGGCGGTGACCGGCCGCCGCCACAAGTTTCTCCGCCGAGTTGTCTCGTCCCCCCACGGTGTCAGGGGACCCCCGGCCTTCGGGCCGCCTCGCCCACCGCAACCCCTCAGCCCCAGCGGGCGAGGGGAGGCGGCCGCCTCGGCTCCCACCCCGGCGCCTCCGGCTGACTGGGGCTGCGAGGCGGGACGGAGGCACCGGGGACCCCCCTCTCCCAACCCCTCCGCGCCCACCTGCTCGGCGGCCGGTGCCGGTGCGGCGGGGGCCGGGGCGGCGCGGAGCGCTCCTCCCCGGGCAGAGGGCGCCAGGTAGGGCGGGCNTGAGGGGGGGAAACAGGTGGTCCTGGTCCTCAGGGAGGGGAAATTTTTTTTATTTTTTTTTTTTAAGTAGTAATTTAACACACGCCGCCCCGAGCGGGGAGAGGAACCGGAGGGGGAGCGCAGGTGACCGCCGGCCGGATGGGGCCGGTTCTGGCGCCCACAGCGCCGGGTGCCACCGTCGGCCCCGGGCCTGGCGGCGGCCTCCGCCGAGCCGTACCTCAGGGAGGAGGGAGGCCCTGGGCGGGCGGTCACCCGCCGGCCCGGTTTTCCCTCCCCACCCTTTGAAGGGTGCGAGGGTGAAGCCCAGCCGCCGCCTGGCGCGGCACCCCGGCCAGCGGGCGCCTTGGCAGAACTTGGTTGTTTTTTAAAAGCCCAGGTGGAAGCCAAAAATGTTGCCCCACGGAGAGAGAAGATGCCGCTGCCCTGTCCCCCTGCCAAAAGGTGTCCACCACTTCTGCCCAGCAGCCTCCTGAGGGCCTGCCCCTGAGGAGCCGGCTGGGCGCCCTCCATTTTTGTGCCCCAGATCGTGCGCGAGAAGCATCCGCCAAAAAACCCCCAACATAAATCTTGTTTTCTTCTGGATTTTTATCAAGGCAGTTTGCAGATGGGAACATCACCGCCTCACCCATTTTTCTGTCAGCGTGAGGGAGTTGCTGCCTCCTGGCCAGCTGGAGGAACGAGGCACCCCCATTTTGTCGTGCAGCGAACACCACAGGAATGAGGATGCCACTTGGATAACTTATCATGCGGGTTCTTGTCTGCCCGGTGGTGGGCTTCGGATGGTGCTTTCAGGTGGCTGAGAGGCAGGCCCATCTTCTCTGGATTTCTCTCGGCAAACCTGTTTTGTTGTAGAAATGTCAAATCGGGGTTTTCATTGCCCTGCTTGATTATAAAGTGGTCTGGGGAAATCAGTGTCAGTTGGATCCAGATGATGGCAATATCAGCCTTTGAGACGGGCGGAAAGTCACCGACGGGCTGTGGCACCTCTGCTTGTCAGGGCAGGGGCACGAAAATCCGTGCTCTGTCCTGTCTGTCTCAGGGTGTGAGTTTTATTACTCTAAAAATACCTTCCTGATTGCTTGTCAGACTAAATAATTCTCAGTCCTAAGTATCAAGTAAGTTGCTTCCACAGCGGTCAGGGAGCTTTAAACCCTTTTTCAGCTGGTCACTAGTGTGAACTTCAAAGCACAAAACAAAGCCACGAGTGCCATAGGTAGTGCTCCATAAAAATAAAAATTTAAGCATTTACTTAAAAAAATATATATAATGCCACACTTGCAAATAGCTTTCATTACTCATGCAAATTAATCTCAGCTGAGATTTATTTTTAGCTTGCTAATGCTGAAATGGACTTTGTCCACCTTTTGGTTTAGATCAAAAAGGAACTTCAGGGGAACAAGGTGCAGGAAAAAATAGGTTTAGTCCTGTTCCTATGACTTTTCCTTCACTTTCTTTCTTTCACTTCCCAATAATGACAGCAGTATTTGTACACTGCAACACTGACCATTTCCACCTATGCAGCTGGACTGACCTGCTACGAAGTTTATGCACTGGTTTAGTCTGAAACAATCAACTTTACCTGTGGTACATAGTTCGCATACATTTAATACACTGAAGTACGTAATACTTGCCTCTTGGCTAGTGGTAGCTGGTTACAGAAACCTGTTGCGCATTAGGTTTTATTAAAAGAGTCCTACGGGTCTGCATGCCTAGGAATTATAAAAGTCTCCTATTTCTGTTTTGTCTTTTAGTGTCGTAGGTGAAAAGGAAAGAAGTGCTCCCTTTCCAGTGCTGAATCGGAACAACGGCACTGCTGGAGCGCACAGTGGTAATGGAAGAGGCCAAAGACTTCTGTACAAACTGCGAGGAGTTTTGTGAAGGCTAGTGCACTGACACCCCCATTTTTCTGGTTCCCCACATGAAATCCTCCTCCTCACAACTGCATCCAAGGTCACAGAAAGGGCAATGCAGCAGGGACAAAACTGTCCCCAAATTATTATACAGGCTGTGCCTTTCCTGGGTTTTATTACCTATCAATTTAAGGTTATTTGAAGTGTTTCAAATACAGAAAACTTGCCTCAAATATATTTGTAGCTAACCTGATATGTTTTACAAAACATAGCCATAAACAGAAGTTTATTTTCCATACATTCCATCTGCATAACTATTTAAAAATTATGTTGTATACTGAAATTACATTTTTACTATCGACAAATACATTTTAACCTGCATCAAACAATATAGCCATTTCTCCAGAAAAGGAGAACCTCTGCATCTGTCCTAGACTCGGGCTACTGGTGCGACATTCTCTGTGGTTCCTTGGTACCATGTTGCAAGCAACCACAAGGTTTATTTTGGGTTTCGTCACAGGTTGGGAACATGTCTTTCAGGTCGATCTGGGGAGTACTTTCTGAGTGACCGTGCTGAGCAACATAAATGCAGCCCCAGTCTGTCGTCTTTTTATTCCAGCACAGACAGCTGCTATACCTGGTATTTTTCTCCTCCATTTTCTTCCCTTGCTGTATCTTGCGCAGCTGAACCCCAGCTCGTACCTCCAAGCCTTGACAGCCTAAATGAGAAATTTTGCACCCTTCCATTTCTGGTCCTAGCTCTTCTGTAGAAAGCCAAATTCACATGAGCCTATAATTTCTAAGAGATTACAAATGTGTAGTCTAACAAGAGTACAAATGCATGGCAGGATAAACTTAACCTAAACCAGGAAGAAGCAGAATCTCTGTCCTCTACACCAAGAAGCCATGATCATTAAAGACAGGAGAGATGTGAATGGCCTGTGGTGACCTGCCATAGTATCTGATGGCTGAGTGATGTTTTGCAGTGAGAGAAAGTTAATTTTGATACAGCTGTTTTTACTACAAACAAAAGAAAATAAAAACAAATTTAAAAAATGCATATTGCTTAGTAAGAGATTCCTCCCATTCATAACTTCTTCAATACTAGATGATAATTATTCTTAGCAAATATATCATTGACCATTTCTTCTTTAAAAAATCTTTCTACACTAAGAGCATGTTTATGACACTGTCATCTTCAAGACTCCTCAAATTCCCACAGAAGAAAATTAAAAATACCTGAAATAAATGAAACAATTGAAGAGGAGATAAAGAGTGTCCCAAACAGTGGAAGAAGAACCAGATCTCCTATTTGGTGCATTGTTACTGATTTTCAGTAGAACACTCTGGGATGCTTCACTGGCAGGTGTCAACATAAATACTTGCCAAAAAGTACTTATCATAAGTACTTATACTTTTTTTCCCCTCCAGACAATATAACAAAAAGATGAAAATCTTCACTCCCTTACAGCATTTGTACCTTTGTATTTTGAATAAGAAGCACATGTAAATCTTTCCAGTCACCACTGAACATAAGCAAAAAATATTTAAGTAAAAAAAATTACTTTAAACTTTAGTGAAGGCTAAATACATCTGTCAGTAAATATGAATTGGTTTGTATTTGTCATTATTTTTGCATGCATTTTTAAGACGTAACAAAAATACCTGTAGGTCGAAGCATTTGTGCATAATGTAAGAAATAGTTTTTGCATAAAAATGCGTGAACTTAAAAGCTTAAGAGCAGAAATTAAAAAAAAAAATGTTTCTTGCTTTTAGCATGCTGTTTGATTACACTCCTGAATAGTTTTCAACACTTGAAAATTCTGTTACAATAGTAGTCTCAGCCATTGAGTTTGATGACTCTGCTAGCTCTGAATTCCACAGAGACATTCCCGTGTATGAACAGAGATATTCCCATATATTTGTCTCCAAATATTGATCTTTTCTGTGTGATCTGTACAAATTCTGTCCTTTCTGTAGAGTGTTAATAATGACTCAAAACTTTAATTTTGCTCTAATACATTTTAGTAAGAAATTCCTAAAAGCGACTGAGTTGTTTGTTATTGAACAATGGAGTGATGTTTACAAATGCAGTTTAGACTGCAATACTGAGGAAAGCTGAAGACAAATAATTAGTAGAGATGGTTTCCCTAGAGGGGAATATTAGTGTTTACTTTTTTTCTGTGTTTTTAATTCAAATCCTAAACCCTTACTCCTGATCTTGTTGAGCAAGCTGTTTCCCGAGTTATTGGAAATGATGTCTAAGTACATTCAGGCCCATAGTAAATAATTAGTACCTAATGTTAATTCTTTCCACTAATTGTATTTCTTCTGCTTATTTTTATTTGTGCTGTGGGATATCTTAAAAAAGTATCTCTTAGTACAAAAGCTTTGGATTTTCTTCAGTGCTTGGTTCTGCCGTTCATTTTCTGCATGACCTCTGTGAAAGTACTTAATCGCTCTTAATAGCATGAGTGGAACAAGAATGCATTCATTAATATTTGTGAGGCTGCCAGATACTATGCTGTTGCAAGCATTTACAGTACCTTAAAAAACCCCATAATTGCACTATCCAGCTGGTTAATGTTTATCCGGTTACTGAACAGCTAAACAGAAAGCAGAGGCGCAGACCTACTGTTTGCTCTCCATCGGTATTGAATTTGAAAGGAATTTTTCCATGCTGAAGCTGTAGAATTAGTCAGTAGATGAAATACCATTAGCAGGCCTCTGTAGAGAATAATGAGCTGAAAGCATGCCCGGTGCTAGTCTGCAATTAGGGTGAAAAGTGAAATATGGCAAGAATCAGAATACCATTTTCGAATCTCACTTTTCAGAGTATAACCTTTTCATCCCCACCAGGGGGAGTGTACTTGAAGATAGTAATTAGCGGGCACAAATAGTGTGTGTGAAGAGGATGGTTTCCTTTGCCACTTTCTTGAAATAGAAAGGGACTTTGTGATCTTTGCGAGCAATTTCTTTTCCCCCTGAAATTCCTTTTGCTCCAGCTATCGCATTATGGCAAAGAAACAGCACGAATGTTTTTCTACATCCTGGGCTTTGAACATATTTTGAACACTCCTTTTTTTAAGCACTGATGTCAAGTACAAGATTTAGCTCAGAGTTTACCTAGAACAGGACACTAAACAGCAAATTAAAGTCTCCTACATCATGTATAATAATATACATTATTAACATTGCACATGCAGCTTTGGCATTAGCGTAGTCAGAGAGGTGCAAGTCTATATCTGTTCACCTTGGGTACAAGTGCCCAGGTAGTCCCTACTGCACCTGACGGTAATTGAGGCATAACTGACTATTCTCAGGAAGTTACTGTACTCGGCCTCTGGACTGCCCCTCTTCTCTGTCTAATTCACCACCTGTCAAACCTGAAATACTGTTCAACTCTGCAGTCCTTGAAATCAAGCTCCTATAGAGGGATCAGGTTAGACGGAGAATGGATTGAGAGCAGCCCTGAGGAGAAGGACTTGGGGGGTGTTGGTGGATGAGAAGCTCAACATGAGCCAGCAATGTGTGCTTGCAGGCCAGAAAGCCAGCTGCATCCTGGGCTGCATCAAAAGAACCATGGCCAGCAGGTCAAGGGAGGTGATTCTACCCCTCTACTCCGCTCTTGTGAGACCGCACCTGGAGTACCGCATCCAGCTTTGGAGTCCTTAGCACAGGAAGGACATGGACCTGTTGGAACGGGTTCAGAGGAGGGCCACAAAGATGCTCAGAGGGCTGGAGCACCTCTGCTATGAGGACAGACTGAGAGAGTTTGGGTTGTTCAGTCTGGAGAAGAGAAGGCTCCGGGGAGACCTTATAGCAGCCTTCCAGTACCTAAAGGGGGCCTACAGGAAAGGTGGAGAGGGACTCTATCAGGGAGTGTAACGATAGGACGAGGGGTAATGGTTTTAAACTGAAAGAGGGGAGATTTAGATTAGATACCAGGAAGAAATTCTTTACTCTGAGAGCCGTGAGGCACTGGAACAGGTTGCCTAGGATGGTTGTGGATGCCCCATCCCTGGAAGTGTTCAAGGCCAGGCTGGATGGGGCTTTGAGAAACCTGGTCTAGTGGGAGGTGTCCCTGCCCATGGCAGGGGGGTTGGAACTAGGTGATCTTGAAGGTCCCTTCCACCCCGAACCATTCTGTGATTCTATGATCAGTCTACGTTGTTGGATAGTAGGAGATAGGCAGGCAGCAGGTCTCATGATTTGTTTGCATAAGCAAATTTGCAGCTTTAGCATGTAGATATATTATTGTAAATCCTTCAGATTTTCTTTGAAATAATAATTTGGCCCTTTGTGTCTAAAGAAAGATATAGCCTCATTTGAAACTAAGATTTAAACATGCTGCTAGTAAATGCCTATTCAGCTTTTCAGCACTTGACAGCAAAACCTGAAATATTTTATGGTCTGCTGCATATAAAAAATACTCATGTAAGTCCTGTTGGAACAAACGGACTCACACATATTCTTTACAAGTGGTGGTATCAACATTTTTACAGATGTTTAAAGGCATTTTCCTCTTTGAAATATAGTTGATATCTCTCCCAACCCGTGAGAGCACTTAAAGTACTTCAGACTCGTAGGGATCTGAAGAAGGGAGTGCCCTCTGCTGCACTGTATGCAGATGGGAGTTTCAATCAAATTGTTAAAGGGGAAAGATTACACTTGGAGGACTATCATCAAATTCACTGTCAATATTCTCAGCAGCAGTTACTGATACTATCGCCGTCTGGTTTTGCCCAAAGTGCCACTATTATTTTCAGTCATTCAATGAGATAAAATTCAATAATAATTTATTATCATGGACTACTACTGAGTGGATAATTTCTTCTCAGTACATGTGAAGCAAATGGTACAGGTTATGGTGTGACGCTCAGGTACTATTACTAGCCACAATAGGGCAGGGATGAAAAAGATTACACTGGATAACTTCGGGAGGAATGGCTGGCGAGGGGGAAATAAATAAGAATCATTGAGAGCAGAACACACATCTTGTAAGTGGAAAAACAGTAGTCACAAACCAAGAGCAAGAGAGAATTTCCCAGCTGGGAATACAGCACCGGGAAGCTATTGCCACTGGCCGGGGCAGTTTATCGGAAACACACTGCCTCCGCAGAAGGGAGTGTGTCGCGGTTGTGAGGAGAGCAGGAGAAACAAGCCCGTTGAGTGCCAGAGTGCAGAAATGCTGTTGGACTGGAGTCTCAAAGGGATAGGACATCTCTAGGTGGCCTTGGGAGGAACTTGAGTGGTTTCCCTTGTGTTTATGTGGTTGGTGAAGGCACCAGGCTGGAGGCAGCTATTGGGAAGAAGATTGTTGGGAAAGGGAGGCAATCAGATAAGCAGATGGAGGGAAATAAAACCTTCTGTTTGTGATATTTATTGTTTACCTTCCTTACTCTGTAGTTGTATCCCTTTCCGACAGTACTTTCAAAGTACAGAGCTAGCAGAAAAATGGAAATGAGGAAATACGGCAAATACCTACGATCAAAAGTATTTCTGTCTCCCAATTTTGAGCTCACTCATGTTGTAGAAAACGCAGGAAGCAGGGAGATCAGTATAGAAAAGTGCACTGCATGAGTTTTTTTTCCAAAAAGCTCTTTAGAAAAGTCTTCAGAAAAGGTGTTCAAGGCCTCAAATGTGTGGCAGAAGCAGTGTAAATTTTACTGACATTTTTATCTCGCTACATTTTTTTGCAGAATAAAACTTGACAACATATTGGCAATAAGCATCAAAAGGAGAGGACTGGATTATCCTCTCCATTCTTTCTCTCCTGTAATCTTTTCCTTCCATTCCTTTCTCTTTTTTCTCTTTTTTTTTTTTAAATCTTTTTTTTCTTTCTATTTATGGCAAACTGACACGATAATTTCTGGGAGTTGGTGGTGTTCCCATAGAAACAGCCTTGATTTGATGATATCACTGCAGGTTGCTGCTGTTATTCTGCTATGTTCTAATTAAAATAAAATCTTCCTAGATAAATTGCATTTAAATCTTCAGACATTTTTCTAGGTAATTGGGCTGGTATAATCTCCATTTTTCTTTTGACCATGTCTGTGTGGGGGCTAAAAGACTTACGATGATCAAGACACCATTCTTTTCGAAGCAATCTTTTTGTCTCATTTTTCCAGTGTTCATAAAACCCAAGTGGGCTTTTATAGCTAATAATAGTAGTTATAAGTGGCTTTAAGTGATTTGTGGAATAAGAGCTGTAACTATTACATGCCACTGAGGAGCTGCTTCTTTTACTCAACGTTTAATACTTTGCAATAACAACTGTTGTTGTTTCAGCATCTCAATGCACTTTGTGTTATTATGACTTAAAGTGCTAATGAATTCAGCATCAAAAGCCAGATGCTTAAGTATCTGGGATAAAACTCCCTAGAGAAAGAGTTCAATTGCCTTGCAGTAACTGTCCTGAAACTGCTGCCAAAGGCATGGTGTGTCAAAAACACTCTTTTTCGCCTTCTTGTTTGCATCCACCTTCCCTGCAGGCCATAGAAAAGGCTTAATTGCCAACTCATCTTTTCTAGATACTGAGATGAAAACAAAATTGTGGGTTTTTTTTAGTTGTGAAGTGAATGATGTTAGGGGATGGAAGGGCAAACAGAATGTGGTTACTGAAGCAGCAGGACTGAGTTTGTGTGAGTTTGAGAGAGACCCAGTGCAATTATTGGTGCAGACAAAGATGCCTCACCTTTGGCAAGCGAAAACTGCTGCTGTGAGATTTGCTGCCATCCTGTTTGAGGAGGGAAAACACAAAGAAAATAACCCAGCCCTTATTCTCTGATTTCTCCACCTGTGGCAATTGAACACACATGATCACAAGCATTAGTACTCTTAGTAAAAGGCAATATGATTAACACCACAACTGTCACCTCTCCCTAGGAGAAATAAGATTATGAAGTTTTTTGCAGAGGAGATGGTAATTTATAAAAATGTAGAAGTCCCACAGGTGGAAAATCTAAGACCAGAATGTGGGGCAAGATCTTTTTTTCCACTTTCTCTATGATAAACTTGCCATCAAATTCCCTTTCATTTAGTGCTTTTATTGTGCTTTGTCTGTTGGTTTTGATCATATATTTATCAAGTCACTATGTTCATCCTCAGATAAACTCTCATAAATAAAGAAAATGTACCTGAACATCAGGTAAAATGGGCTAAAGCTGAACATGTTCTTAGAAACTACTGGGAGATTAAATGCATCAAGGCAGAGATCACCTTTTTATTCTGAGTCTGGAGTATCTGTTTATCAGAGGGTCAGAGAAGGCTGTCTGAAGATCCTAGATATTGCAATCGTAAAAAAAAATAAAGAATATTTGTTCCCTTAGAAAGTATTGCACTATCCAGACCTGCCCAATCAGCTCATCTCGTAAGTATGGCATGCATTCCAGCTCAAAAGCTAAGTGAATAAATAAACAGAACAAGCCCAGATGAAATAATTTCTAATTGAGTTTCCGAGGTTAGCAAAGCCACACTGTGCAGAGGAGCAGCCCAGCACTAATCAGGCTGATTATTCTGGCGTTTAGCACGAGAGGGCTGCAGAACGGGAAAATCTTCCCCTGAAGCTGCCCAGGTCGCCCGCAGCTCCCTTTCCCTCTAGAAATCCCTGCGGCAGGGCAGGTGCCAAACTCCACGGGTGCTCTGCAGCAACGAACCTCATGCGGCACATTTCACCGGCCGAATCAGTCTCCATACAAAGGGCAGAATGACCCCACGGAAAACGAGCCACCAGCACATCGCTAGCAATCAGCCAACGCCTCTGGGTTGTACTGGGCTGCCAAGTCTACCCCAGCCAACTGGAAAGTCACTAACAAAACACACTTTAAATGTTTCCAGGCAACAAGGTCACCATGTCTTTACTGGTTATGCCATTTGCTTTTTTACCCAGCAGGCAGCTACTTTGTCTGAACAGCTAATTTCTGCCTTTTCTTTGCCTTCTAGTACTGCTTAGCGTATTGAATACCACCTTCTTCTCCAGTTGGGGGCCAGTTTTGGAGTCCCCACGAAAAAAAGGAAGGATTTTGATGTAGAATTGGCTGAAATCAGAGGTTTCACACCAAGTGGCTTTTACCACAGCTATTGCTTTTAATGTAGTTAGTCATCTGTCTTTGACAGATCCTTTTCTCTACTCATCGTTGGGGCCATCTATGTTATAACAGATTTCCCCTTTATTTCACTTCTTTCTAAGATTTCCAAGTTTTTAGTTTGTTATTCGAAGCGAAGACAGAAAAAAAATCCTTTTGGTTTGACTAGAAAACTACTTTTTTTAAATTTACCGTTCATAAATATCCTGTGAATGAAACAAAACTCTCTTCCTTTTTGGAGGGTGGTACATTTCTTTGTGAGTTTTGATAACAGTATGTACAGTTTGGAATAAAATCAGATTTATTAGGCAAAAGTGTTGTGCTTACACCAGATTCAGCTTAAGGCATCTCAGCAGCATCAGCAAAAATAAATTTTGCAGCCTGGAGTAAGGGTCTGTGTTCTTCCTACCGCAGGAAAAGAGAAAGGGAGGGAGGGGAAGGACAGAGCTATGATGAAGAGCGGCGAGGACAGTTCAGGAGAGCCAGAGTTGCTGCTGCCAGAGGAATGGGTGAGGATGACAACTGCTTATTATGAAATGGTGCATTCGTGTCCTGAGCAACAGCCCTCTCTGGGTTTTCAGGCTCCGGCTTTGACAATGCTGCCCATGTAGCCGTCACTGTCTCTGCTGCTTATGGTTGACCTGTGTACATATCTAGCTTGCACTTGGGGTACAGGACGATGATGTTCAGATCCTTTCCTTGCCTGATTTGGAGCAAGAAATTATATTTAGGTCTGATATTTTAGGAGAGTACCTTGGTCATTGACTCAGGGAGTGTTTGAACATCTGCTCTTGAAACTGTCCACTTTGTTTAACTCCATTCATTAGAGCTGGTCCTGGCAGTCACAGACAAATGCCCCGCAGAGCACCGTCGCTCGTTCTCTGGCCCAAAGAACATCTGAAGTCTATGAACAACTCCTGCGCTAAAGACTGTGAGAAAACTGTCCTGTTGCCATGTCTCTGGCACTAAACCTGGATGCGGTTCCTGGTTCCCAAGGCATGGAATCATTCATGATTCTCACCAAAATTGCCATTTTTCCATTCTGTTTTTCACCCCATTCAGCACAAAACTGAAATTTATATTTAGTTTTACATTATTTTAACTACAATATACTTTCACATCATCAACTTCCACCCTTATTGTAGCCGTTTCCTTTATATAGGTGACAGTACTGCAAGGTTCAAGTGTTGTAGAAATTTGAACTGAAGTGCAAAAGACAGAAGAAAGGGATTTTCTTTCTGTTTCTGAATCAAATTCTGTTTTCCTAGTTTTTAAAGTTCTGCGTGTTCTTACGGAACTGTGCTAATCTGATCCAATGTGTTTCTGCAACCTTAGGGCTCACACACGTGACTGAGGTATGAGGGCTTAAGAAGTTATTGCACATCAGCTAAGCCATGGCAACTGTCCTGTGTTCAGGCTTAGCCCACACTCATGTAACGTGAGTTATCTTAAGCCTCTTTCATGATGGACTTTTCTCTCTGTACTTTCCTGGGAGGCTGCTGGGTGTCGTTATTCCAGTTGCACTGATTTGTCTATTTGGGGGCTCTATCCCCCTATTCTGTGAGTAATTAAATCACCTCCTGCTATACATTTAACCTTTAAAATCTTTCCTTTTTTACTTCATTTTAGTTGGCTGCTGCTGCAGATATACCTTATCATGCTTTGCTCTTACGTGGAAGTCTGTACTAAGCATTACAGACTGGTTAGAGGAAGGTTTTCAGCACAGAAGGAGGAACGAAGGGGAGTGAATGCAAACAAGCCTGTACAGAAAGGCAGCGAATCCCTCTCTAAACGAGCGCCTGCTGTATAACAGGCCTCTCATCTTACCTGGCGGCTGCTGCACGAGACTCCAAAGGTCTGACCAAAAGTGATGGACCAAGAGGGAAATATAACGGGTGCAACCAAGAGCACCCAACAGATGCGAGACCGGGGTGCGCGGCTACTGCTGGGGGGTGACCTTGGTGCAGTCCTCCTTTGGTTGTGGGGCAACTCTTGGAGGCACTGCCAGGGCTGCAGGCCACGCGCCGGGTGCATTTGTATTGCAAATGCTGGAGATGCAGACTCTGCAGCCAGGCATAGGTTAATGCAATGCAAAAAGGGCCTGGAAAACAGCAAGTCTAATTATGACAGTCGTGCAACTGAAGTAAAGAGGAGAGCGTGACTGCTAAAGGCTCAGATACCAGACAAATGAGCAGAATGTCTGTAGTCTATCCAGGGAATAAGAATGGTCTGCAAAAATAGCTGAGGTACTGCATCTGCAGATGGGGACAAGTCCAGCTACAGCATTGAGGGAAACACAGCCTGCCCTGAGCACCCATCATTGCTGAGGCCTGGAGCTTGTGTGCCTCCTTAGGGGTTGGGTTAAGTATGTAATCATTTAGAAAGGGCATGATAAAAGATAATACCCAACAATATAGAATCATAGAATGGTTCTAGTTCCAGCCCCCCTGCCATGGGCAGGGACACCTCCCACCAGACCAGGCTGCTCAAAGCCCCATCCAGCCTGGCCTTGAACACTGCCAGGGATGGGGCATACGCAGCTTCCCTGGGCAACATGTTCCAGTGCCTCACCACCCTCATAGTGAAAAATTTCTTCCTGATATCTAATCTAAATCTGCCCTCTTCTAGTTTGAAGCCATATGCTACAAGGTGTAAGGAATTCAATAAATGTACACAAAAGAGAGTTGCAGCTTGAGGGTTATGGGTTTCAAGTAGCTGGACAACTGACCACTGCTTGATTGACAGTAAGCCACTGCTGTTTGTTATCCTGTCTTAACAAAGTACGGCTAGCGATAAATCTGGTGTCAAGTTGAGCTCTGTGGCTGAGCAGTGCTGTAAGTGAATTTGGTTCCTGGAAAAAAAAGGATTTGAAATCAATTTAGCAGCAGCCAATTTTGGCTTAGCAGCTACACCCTGGAGAGCCAGGAGCAGGAGTGGGGCGTACCTTGGGGGAGCAGCCAGTGCAGGGGGGGCCTGGGGGAGGAATTCATTTGAGAGCGCTTTGTTCTCATAGCGTGAAACACAACAGGTCTGAAACAAATGAACAGGACAGTTTTAGAACAAATGTCGTTTTATCCACCTTTTTAGCCTTTGGGGCCTTGGCTTACTCTCCTAACACATAGAGGTGGAACTAATGCAATCCCAACATCCAAGCCTCACTAGAGTCCAAACTCAACCTTTTTTCCAAAAATGAGCTAAATATGGATCGAATGTGGATCAGATTTTTGCATCTCAGGGTCTTCCACGCAGTTAATAACTCTAGGAATATTCTTCCCTCATCATTTGTGTAATGAAATGCAGCAGTTATTTAGTAGCCTACTGTGAAATGAAGAACGGGACCACCTGTCAATGGCTGGTGGAGCTGGGTGCTGCAAAATTGTCCTGCCAAGTCACCAGTAGGCTGCCACATGTTCAGAAGAGATTAGTGCAGTCATGGGACACCTACAAAATCTGCCCCGAATATCTGCAGTCAGGTGATTACATTCTATATGAGTTTTTATCTGTCTGACAGATTGTTCATTGCAGCATTGGCTCCGTGAAGAGAAGACAGTTGGCCTATTTCACTATTTCATTACTTTAACATTAATGAAATTTTATAAACAAATTATAATGAAGAGTTGCACAGATTAAATGGAAACAACCAAACATTGCCTTAGACCCATGAGGAGATCTTTTTATTCTGAGAGAGTTGCCAAAGTTGTGACTATTTTCATCATACTCTCCTACACAGAGAAATAAAATCTGTGCTAAACATGTTAAATATCTATTAATGTATACGAACATGTAAAAAGAAAAAGGGTTTGGTTTGACATAAATGTTATTGTCATTACTGTAGCAAAGTATAAACACACCCAAACACAGGAGGATGCTGGTAAAGAAAGCTGATCCTCGTTTTCTGCTTCGGTCTCTCAACGTGGCTTAAGCTGACAAAAGGATTAATGACCTTGTCACATCACAGAGGTTAGAAGTCACAAACTGACACTGCTCCTATTGCAATAACTGTAGAAATAACAATAAAGGCAAGGAGACTAAGAGACCATTTTGATAGTGGTGTTCATAGCTATTCATTCATTAAACCAGTAGAAGTTTAAACACACCAGTTCATTGTTCAACCCCCCTGGCCAAATTTCATCTGCTTGAGGTAACCAGACTTGGCTGAACCGGAGTGCAAACCCCTTGTGGGATGTGATACAGATCCCATCTGTGCTGATTCACAGAGGCGTTTTACAGCTCACAGCTACGATGCCTTAACTCTTCATCTCACGCTGCAGCAGCACATAGATCCTCGAGGTTTGTTTCCCCCAAGGTCCCTGGTTCATTCCTCAATGCATCAGTCAAGGCAGCAGCCTGCACGCGAGCTTCCACTGCAAAAAAGAAATTGCATGTAAGACCCTGATAAAATTGAGAAGATAGCCTAGTAAATACGATTAGACAACACCGCATCCAAGGCAGCCAGGATCAGCAGCTTCTGATGTATAAGTTGTCCATGTAGTGGACTGGGGCATTAACTTTGAAAAGTACCTTCACCAAGTAAAGCTTTACAAGGAATTGCATTTGTGTGATCAGTTTGGAGGCATAATTATTACAAGCTGCACAAATGAGGCAGTTTAGTCTACCAACAGCTATGTGAGTAGAGGACAGAAAAATACATTGATATTGAGGTGCTTTGCATCTTTATTCCCTACTGCTACCCAATTTACCACTAGTTTTTGTACCGTTTAAGCTATATCAGCTTAAAACCAAATGCCATTAACATGCTAACCATCATGCTGCTAAAACAAGGCTGGCCTAGTCCCTCGAGTTTAGAATTTATTCCCAACCCAGTGTTCATTTGCACCAAGGCCACTGTCATAATCCAATATAATCCTCGCGGGTTTGTATGCACCCATGAGCAGTGGAGCCTTTCATCTCGCACACTCTTCCACACTCTTTAGGACTGCATCTTGGCCACCACACAACAGATTTCAACTGCACCCTGTTCCTTTAAGCGAAAGGAAGCAGGAAAATACAGGTCTGGCATTCCTCCCAGGCCTTAAACAAACACATACCTAGCTACATGGCTTTATGAACATACTCCAGCTATGAGTAACGTTTGTATAACTGCATGCATGGTAAAGCATCAGGTATTTATCACAGTATCTTCAGGACATGAGTTGTACATTCCATAACAGTGTGACTGTGACACCGGTAGTGGCCACATCCTGAGCACAGTCTGCTCTGATACCCATGGAGTGACTGGTGCTGGAGCTTGCTTTCAGGTTTAACTTCCAATGCAATTGCCAGAAGTTGGACTTAAGCGTGCAATCTGTCTTGAAAGATAAAGTTATTTTACAAAGCAGCAATTTTTATGCAAATTTTCCTTTGGGTCGGCTCCTGAGAGGCTCTTGATCCTTGCTGTTCATCAGGAAGCCTGTTGGTATCAGCTGTTTGGAGAATGGTCTTTTCTGAAAGACAAGCCAAGGTTCCCAAGCCAAGGTTGTCTGTGTTGGATCACTGGCTCAAAACAGGGCACAGTATAGTTGCAGGAGGCTCTTTATTCCAGAGAACGAGAGGAAAATCATCTTGTGTATGTGTGTGTTTTTCCGTCTTTGGAGCTGATTGCATTAGGTGATGTATGCACTTGGTCACATCACAATGAATTACCAACTCGAACATTTCATGATGATAAGGTTCATGGATCACTGGAAACAGACTTTCTTTGTTTAAGTGCCCAGAAAGAAGTTGCTCTTTGGCATTTTTATTTTTCATTGAGTAAATCATGTGAAACTAGAGACTTGTTCCCCACCTTGTGAGTGACATTTAAAAAAACCTGGGATAAACAGGAGAGGATTAATGATTATGTAAGCACTGAATTTCACAAAGGGCAGGATCCCAAATGCCCTCGCTTTTGTTAAGTGGCAGATTGCAGCCTGGAGAAGTTTTTGGATGAAATTACTTCTTGTGAAGTCCAGGAAGATGGGAGGGACACACCACAGGCCAGGAGCTGGCCACCACTGATGTTGGATTCTGTAGCTACACCTAAACCCAAATTTCCTGAACACCATGCTTTCCTTCTGCATAGTTGGCTTTTTTAAACAGTAAATAACGTGAGACCAGAGAACGCTCTCTGATTGCAGAGCCTTCCAATGATACTGTAGAACACAGAGTCAAATTGGTCTGAAAATACTGTTTAAAGATGGCTTTGCTTTAAAGAAATTGCTAGTTGTAATCCAAAGCATTAAGGTAATCTAAAGGTGATGTGAAGGTAAGTCAGTTTTGCAGAAGAATCAATGATGCTGTGACTTCTGTCATAGAATATTGAAATTTTAATTTAATTGAAATTTTAAAATGGCAAGCAAATAAGAATGGATAAAGTAATTGCAGAGTCATATTCAGTGGATTAAGCACATTGACCACTATGTAGATGTAGCATATGAAGTTCCTCTTCTTCAAGGACTTTCAAGTTGACAGTTTTCTTTTGTGAATCAAGAACTTTTAAGCGATAGCTTTTGGTAAGCTTGGTGTGGTAAATGGAAACAAACCAGATGATTACCCTACCACAGAATCACAGAATGGCTGAGGTTGGAAGGCACTTCTGGAAGTCATCTGGTCCAACTTGCCCTGCTCAAGCAGGATCACCTACAGACAGTTGCTCAGGACCATGTCCAGGCAGCTATTGAATGTCTCCAAGGAGGGAGACTCCACAACCGCCCTAGGCAACCTGGGCCTGTGCTCAGTCACCCTCACAGTGAAGGCCGCATGAGCTGATTTTAAAGGTCCCTTCCAATCCAAACCATTCTTTGATTCTATGGATGTATTCAAAGTCAGGTTCAACAGGGCTTTGAGCAACCTGATCAAGTGAAAGTTTTCCCTGAGCATGCCAGGTGGGTTGGACTACATGGTCTTTCAAGGTCCCTTCCAACCCAAACCATTCTATCATACTAGGCAAATTGTTTCCTGATGTTCAGATGGAGTCTCCTGTGTTTCAGTTTGTGCCCATTGCCTCTGGTCCTGCCTGGTCCTCCACCTTCCTTATAGCCTCCATTCAGATATTTTTACACATTGATGAGGGACTCCTCTGAACCTTCTCTTCTCCAGGCTGAACAGTCCCGGCTCTCTCAGCCTTTCCGCATAGGAGAGATGCTCCAGCCCAGGATACTGTGGGATTTGCTGCAAGAGCACACTGCTGGCTCATGTCCAACTTGTTGTCCAGGACCCCTTATGAGTAATCCTGTTTCCACTGCAATCATGCAGCTTACAAGTAACATTTGTTAGTCCAGAAAAATTGTGACTAAATAATAGCATGCTAATTTTTAAGAGACTTAGCTACTTGAATCCCAGCCAGCTAAAGAAGTAGACGTGCTAATGCAATCATTTCTATTGGGTTTTCTGAATGGTGATAAGTCAGAGTTGTACAACCCCGGTTGGTTCTTGTCTTCATAATAACCAATGTCTATAGTCCAAATAAGTTAGGGCCGTTTCTTTTACAGCAGAGCATGGTAGTGACAGCTATGTCATCTACGTTTCAAATGCTTTACCTCCTTGATTAATCCCCCCTAAAATGAAAAACTCATTTGATTGCATGATCCTTAATATTTGCTTTGCATGTGTTATTATCTCGATATTTTGATCTGCAGCATCATTTCTAAGCACTTCTGTACACTGCTTCTGCCTACAGGAGCTGAAAAATAGCATTAATCCTCTTTTACCACTGGGTGGCGATCTCTTAAAAATTATGAACGCTAAAAGCCTCTTGCCCGATCTTTTAATTTCGGTATAACTAAAGGAAAACTCAGAGATAAGACTTTAATACTTCTGAATAGCAGTGGTAAAGTCAGTCTAAAGGGAAAAAAATATCCAAAAGTCTGCTTTCTAAGCATAAGACATCCCAGCAGATCTGGCTACGTTGAAAACAATACCATCATTTTATAATGTCACCTGTGCTGAAGTATTCAAATGCCTCAGAGTTTCTTATGACTTCTCAGAAGCAGCAAAGGGCTTTCTACACAGCCAGATGTAACTCACAGCTTTCGATAAATGTTTTAGGTGTAAATCCTCTCTGACTGACATGCATTTTGAAGTGAATCATGTTTTCAATCACTGACTGGGATTTTACTGATCTGGATACATTTACACATAAGTAAAACTTTTCTGCTTGCAGCCTGAAGGGATTTTGTCATGTCAGCAAGTCCCAAATGTATACCTGTTTAGTATAGGAATGTATAAAGATTTAGAAACACCTAAATGAAATCAAGCTCTCTAGGACTTCAATGCCACATTAGCTAATCTGCCTTTGAATTTACCTTTCCTTTTATAGAGTTTTTCAAATTTTATAATACTAAAAGTGGTCTGTGACCATCCTTTCACAAAACAGTCCTGCTTCCTAAAGCCAAAACCATTCTGTTTTTTACCATACTTTCAGTACATGTAATATTTCTTATTTACCATCCTTCTCTACATTGAACAGTCACAGTGGAGTAGCTGGTTAGAATACATGTTTCCTCTCATTTGATTATTGTCCAGATTAGGAAGCCACCAGGAAGGCTTTCCCTCCAATGATGGCACATCAAGTGCAGTTCTGCAGATACACTCATTCTTTTATCATGCCCTCAGATACAAAAGTGGAGGAAGCAATGTGAGCAACAAGACAGACAAAAATAGAGAAACTTTTTTGAGAAACCTAGCAATTAGGGTTTTCCAATATACTGAGTGTATGTATTGTCTCCAGACAGAATTTCTAAATGGGTTTATCACGTAGCCTTAAAATGCCGCTGTCTGTATAGCAGCATTGCTGAATACTCCCAAGTTCTCTTAACTAGTTGAACTAGCAGGTTTTTCAAATAAGAGTTAGATATAGGTTAGATACAAAACTAGCAGCCAGTCTTGCATCTCTAGAAAAGAAATCTCCCGGGTTCGAGAAGCTTTACAAAAGTGATACCTCACCGATGCATTCATTATTGTGCTGCATCTATTTGAAAAGGTACTTGTAGTTTAAGGATAATTCTGTTTAATGTTGAAATAGGGTTGAAAATGTCTTTTATATAAAGCTATACTTCTGTTAAAGTTTTTAACAACTGTTTAAAAACTCCAGCAATAACGAGCTCCACATTTGGCCCAGACGGCACCACAGTCCTGCAGCAAAAAATTTAGATTTAATATAAGGTGATCACTACTTTTTCCCAACCCAATCAGGAGTCACAAGGCATGCCTATTTCCTTTTGACAACAATTAAATATAGAGATGTGGTTTTCAGGGAATAAGATAAATAGGTTGAGCCTGGACTCTGGCAACTGCAAACAAAAGCACATGAGCAAAGGTTGGCACCACACCCGGCTACCCTTAGCTCTTTTATTTTCATTTACTCAGCTTAGTTACAGCTGAACAGCTTGTGATATGCCTTTTCGCAGTCGCAGTACATGCTGGAAAGGTTAACAGGACCAAAGGGTCTTTGGATCTCCCCAGTCTTTCATCTGTTGCTTATCCTAATGAGATAAGAAAATAAGTGCCATAATTTTTGGAGTTCATAAGACAGTGTTCAAAGTATGAAACGATAAAAAAGCAGTATCGTGGAAGGGAAGAAAAAGTTCTTACTTAGATACAACACTTGAGGAGTGCGGCGTCTCTACTGGAGCACTGCTTCCAAAATGTTTGTCCATAGGTAACATGTTATTACGACAGCAGTCACTCCTGCCCTGCATCTCACGGACTGACTGACTTCTTCGTTGCTGGCTTTTGGATTTCAGCAGGAAACTTAACCCTCTGGATGCCGTGGAAATGCATAAACACCCTTCTGAGCAGTCACTTGGCTTGCAGCCAAGACATTCTTGCCTTGGCTGAGTAAAATGGAAAGGAATTATGGCCACAATAAAGCACTCGGCTTACTAATTGCTATTTAATTGCTGTTCAGCATTTCCAATGCATTAACTAGCAATGACGGTGTTACATAAACACTCGAAAGCACCAGCCGACTCTTTAGGACGCAGGGAAAAGCACAGCGTGTCTGAGCGTCCATTTGTGTGTGTGTGTGTTCACGTGCGTGTTTGGAGGCACTGGACATAAAAAGGCTTCTCTTCCCCTTCCCCACTGTGCACGACACATAGCCATGAAGCGTATGGATGTCCCCACCAAAGGAATAGCCACTGAGTCTGGGTGATTCTTACCTACAGATTTAATGTCCCCAGAGGATGTATATACATTCAAATAGCACAGCTCTCTGAAAACGGGCCTCCATTTTTTTAAGTGAAACTCCTGCATTTTTGCTTCCTCCCCATCTAGAAACACCCCTCTCAAAATGTTGTGCTTCATTAGAAATGCAGGTCTGAAAATGCAGGTTGAAAAAAGAAAATTAAAGGCAGAGAAGAATCATTTCCTCTTCTGTAAATGGGGAGAAGGAGGAAGACAGGGAATAAATTCAAACCTAAATAGATTCGGTATTTTTAGGAATAGCTGTCAACAAAAAACAGTTTCCCAACAGCTCTTGAAGAATGCTCAGTTTTCCATGAAAAATCCTTCGTGTCACTGCATGGCTGCTATGTGTGAGGCTGTCCACATGCACAGGACAGACCTGGAGCAGTTATAATCTCAGGATGGCTTAAAGACAGTCATAAAGGCTGTGTTCTGGCAATGCGTGGGATGTGCTGGGCTGGGGGCAAGCTAGTGCGAGCCCTCCCTGTGCCCCCGGCCCCTCTGCCTCCATCCCCTTGCACAGGGACCAGCACACAGGGAGAGCTGGTGGAGGTGATGGGACTGGGACCACAGGGCACCCTGCAGCGTACGTCCAAAGCAGCCTGATGCAATGAGCAAAGTGCGGTTGTGCTTATAGAGAGTTGAGCCACAGTTGATGTGTTGCATTTCAAATACTTTCAGAGCAGTGCAAATCCTGAAAGTGTTCTCGGCTTTGTGCACATCAGGAGCATGGACCTGCATTTCCCATGCACCCCATTCTATATCTCTATATATCCATATTAACCTGCATTTGCAGGTTAATAACTAATTCACACATGTGGAGCTTATTTTATTGTCTTCTGCAGGCTCTTATAGAATGAAGCAACACCGATCCAGAAATCCCATCAGTATTATCCCACCAGCAACCGTCGAGACACCTTCCCTATGAACCGTGCACTCATGCCAGTGTTCCTCACCCCTTTCCTTCTGCACTCCTCCCTCCATCACCGTCTTGCGGCGTAAGGGCTGAGCCACCAGCACATATGGGCGCTGCAAAGATCTTCAGAAGTGCGCTCCCTCTGTAGGCGCATAGCGTCGGCAGATGTCTCCCCGCGGTGCAGATGACATTTTGGTTAAGATACCTCTAAGGATTATATAGATTCAAATCCATTTTCTGCCACAAGCTTCCTGTCTGATTTTGGGCAAATTACTTTATCTGCAAAAATAGGGCATAAAATAATTTCTTTTAGAACCCTTTCGGGGCAGAGACTTTCCCTCTGAGACATAGCTGTGTAGCATTGACTACAAAGAACTGTGGATTTTATTGAGAGTCTCTTGACATTCTTGTAGCATATAATGAAATAATTATATAGTAGTCATGGGAAATTTTCTCAGTAACCCATAGATTATCTGGCTTGAGGGATTATTTTGGTTATTGAATCTGACTTCACATATACCATGAATTAGGAGGTTTTCATGAACAATTTCTTCCTTGAACTAGAGCCTCTTTTCTATAAATAATTCTATTACCAGCTTAAAATTGCAACAATTTTATAAAAAATTACATCTTATTTATAATCTGGGTTTGCTGCCATCCCGTCCCAGATCTTGTTATATCTTTGTCTGCTAGATCAAGGAGCCTGAGATCAAAGCTTTGTCATGCTGTGGCTCCTTTGTTAAGCTAAATAGATTGAACTCCTCTTGTCTTACACTGTGAGCTATATTTTCCAGTGCTTTAATCATTCTTGTATGATCTTGTATGATCAGCCTTCTCTCTAATCATTCCCGGATAAATGAACTAGATGTTCTTTTAGAAGTGGCTACACCAGTGGAATGATGGAGGCAATATGCCTTCCTCACTCATTCTCACCACTCTCCTGCTCACACATCAAGGTTTATAGCAGATATTTTGGCCACTGGAAGCTTGCAAAGAGGGCTCGCCCTTCATGCTCTGGTTGCCCTGTGATCTCGCTAAGTGTTATTTTTCGTTTGCACACATTGTTTGGTGTGACCAGAAGACCCAGACTGGACTCTATCCAGGACCTGTCTTCGATTTTTACACACTAACTCCAATCTTTGCACCAGCTCAAGCTTTCAGTGATCATTAAGACTGGGAATTACTTTTTCTTCATGGCACTGATAAAAAAATGTTAAATGACATGAAAATAAGAGTCAATTCATGTGAGATTTTACTGGCAACACAACCATGCTAATTTCCAACTGGCAGTGAGATTTTGGACCTGTCAAGTTGTAACTATTAAAAATATGTGCAATATTATTTTGTGTTCTTTTGACTCAATAAAAAAATAGTGTCTTTCCATGAATATTTCTGTGCATAAGGTTTCTGCACCTTATAGGCTGTACTTTATAGTCAAGGTATTTAAGTATAAAAGGTATTTTTTTTTGCTGTAATTTCTCCATCCAGTGTTCAAAACTGAAAGCCACCTCCACGCCAGCAACAGCAAGGGCAGCTGAGAGTGGGCGCTTCTTGTAGATGTTGTGCTCCCAAAAGAGCATCCACCTGCACCTAGGCCCCTGCTTCAGGGACATGCTCTTCTGCAGTCTCCCACCCACTTGACAGTCTTGGCATGCTCTTGGACTGTCACTAGTACTGCAACCAACTCCTCTGCCTCATTTTTTGAAGTTTTATTTGAAGACACTGGTATTTTGACATTTGGACAGCACACAGGTTTACCCAGACAATTTTTCACCTGCTCTCTTTTTCTCCCCAAAAAAGTGAGAAGTCTGTGAAACTTGTTTACAAGTAAGCAGTGAGAGCCTCTCCTCATCTTGCTGCCAGGAGACCCAGCCACATCAGGTGAACAGATGAACCTCCTGCTGAACCCAATGAGTGGCCAGCAAATGCCAGTTCTTCCTCCATGCTCTAAAACTTCTCAGCCAAAGCCTTTCACAGCTATTGAATCATTTAATTTTTATTGCTAATACCTAATCTGAGTTGGCAGATTTACTGCTCCAAGGCTGTGCTTGCTGCTGACAGATATGAAGGTGGATATTTGCTGTCTCCTCCGATTTGTGCAGCTCCAGGGTGGGCACTATGTCGCCCACTATGTAAAGGTGATGCCCAGGGACTGCTGCAAGGGCCTGAGCTGAGGCATTTCCTTGTGTTGATTCATGCCTGTTTTAGGTTCTCTAGCTGCACACCAAACTATCTGAACAGCATTTTTGCTTGGTTGAGAAATGATTGGCTTCAGCTCAGGCTGGAAAAGGTCAATGTTTGTGGGCACACTGTGAGAAGTGCTGGGAGAGTAAGGCACACGCGCTGACGTGAAATTTAGAGTCCTTCCATGCTGGTTTGCTCTGGACCCTGGAAACACCTGCACTTGACGGTTCTTACAGAGCTTTTATCTACTGCTTCTTTATCAGAGCTAGTCATTCCTTTTAACATGCACTTTGCAGAAGTCATTTATGGCTTCAGCTTCCCCAAGGCCAGATGGCTGCACTCCTCAGAGTCATTCTGGAAAGGGCAGAGTTTTGGCATCTATGCCCCTTTACAAATCTTATTGCTGAGAAAGATCCTAGATCAACGCCAGTAAGAGGCTGTTCTTTATATTACTCTACCTTCCCGTAGTACATGCAAGGTATTGTGAAGGCGGTGACAGTCTTTGCTGGTGTCAAAATTATCCTAGGTCCATACAGGGACTGCAATCACTCAGCATGTTTCCCACGACCAAACTAATGTTTTCAGCAAGATCAGCTTAGTATAAATTTCTTTCCTCGGTGGAACTGCTCCTCCTGTGTCCATAAAACAGCCAACAGAGACAGCCAGCCATTATTTCTCCCTTTACGACCAACAGCTTGGAAAGCTGGAAGGAACCGAAGAGATCCCTGGCTGCAGCCTCCTGCCCCAAGGCAGTGTCAGCTATATTTCAGAAAGGCCCTTATCTTAAAGCCATGTACGGCAAAGGCAAGCCTTCCAAGCTTTGCTTTTTCACATGTCAAACCTAAGCTCCCTTTTTGTAGTGGAGACCTATTACTCCCTGTGTTAGCTACCAAGGACACAGCAAGCAGATTATTCTTTCTTGCAGCAATTTTATAGGTGTTTCAAAACCATTATGTTTCCTGCTCCTTCTTTTCCTATCTAGATTAAAAATACCGCTAATTTCTTCAGACTGTCCTCATATATCATGCTTTCTAGGCTTTTGATCATGCATATTAAGTACCTCCTATAGACTCTACTTAATCTCCCTCTTTCTTAGTGCCTGAAGGATTCAAACCTGGACTCATGCGGCAATTGCAATCTCATCATTGCAGAACAAACTTCCCAGGCCACACTACTCTTGATTCAACGCCTTTTCTGCAACAGTTTAATGGCATTGTTGGTGGGTAAAAAATGAGACAGAGTGTCAAAAGGACTCCAAGTATCAACATGTCATTCCTGGTCACAGGGGTCAGAATGCAACTTCAGGAAGAAAAGGACTCGGAGGCCTGGACACATAAGACATAATCATCAATTTTCTACAGTTTTGTTGTTGTTGTTGTTGTTTTGCTTTCAAAGAGACTTCCTGCTGCTTCTGCAATAAACTGGAGAACAGTACATCAAATGCATTGTCAGTAAAATTATAGGGATCTTACGCTCATTAAGGATATAGACTCTTTGGTAAATTACTGTCATTCTTCACTTTCATTGAGTTCCTTGTGTGATGCGGTTCATCCAGACTGCAGCAATTCTCGCTGCCCTACTTGTTCTGCTACCACAGCCTCTCATTTGTATGCAGTCCTTGCACTACTTTCCTGGTAAGTTCCATACTAAAGCAAAGTTCTTCCTAGCAGCCATATTCCCGTGGTTCTGAATGATGATTTCCGATGTGACAAACCAAGAAACATCCTCCTTCCTGTCTTCCTTCAGTTCCTTAAAATCAGCAGGATGCTTCGTCTGAGGTCAGCTGGAGGGGTTAGGAACCCAGAAAGGAAACTTCAAGAAGGACCAAGGGAATTTCACGCTCCTTTTCTCACAGAAGGCAGCAGAAATTGCATGTCTAAAGCATGTTAAAAATTTCAAAAATAATGTAAGAATTCTGTAAAGCTCAATTGTGAAGCACCCCTTGGCCTCTGGATTATGTGAAAGGTTTTAAGCTAAGTGGTCACTTGCTGTTTATAAAAGATTTTTAATCCTAAAGGGTGCTGTTTGTAACTCCCTGAAAATACTGTGATTAATTTCTGAATGTTTTGCCTACTTGCATGAGTAATTCCACGTTTCATTTTGCAGATAGTGTAAAGCAGCCACACCATGAAAGCAAAAGGATGTTAAAGAGAGATATGTTCACACTTTTTTCCATCTCACTCAGAGGAGATTTTTCTTCTGTTGCTTTTCTTCATTGAAATGTTCTTCATTGAAAATAGAAGAAACTGAAACATATCTTGGTGCTTTGTGGTAAATACACCACAGAAAACACCGAGGCATTTAAACAGATAAATGAACATGAGTTGATCACTAGCTGATGCAAGAAGCAGTGATTCCTGATTTGGGTACTCAACTTGAAAAGTAATTTAAAGGGACTGAATTTTGAAGGAGGATCTCAGCTTTTCCTGAAAACCAGAACTGCCAAAAGAGAGGCTGAATTTAGCATTTTAGCCAGCCTTGCCAGCTCCGTGCCTGGCAATGTTAAGTTCCATAATTGTTTTCATCTGCCTTTTAATTTCCCTTGGAAATATCCCATCCATTTACTAGGAACCCACCTTTCCCGCCCACTTTGCAAAACTTGGCGGATCGCAAGTGAAATTATCTGGCTGACCAGGAGCAGCCTTACCTCCGTGTTCTCCTCCAGCTTTCCCTCCTCACCCATCTTTTGCATTCACAAGCCATTTCACCGGGGCACAAGCTGCTTCCACTGAAAGCTTGGTCATGGGGTTTTTTTTGTGGGTTTTGTGGGTTTTTTTTGTTTTTTTTTGTTTTTAAAGTGGAGTGATTCATTGTGTCCAACCCCAAAGCCTGTTTGCTAACACATCTCCAGTTACTGATCCTCTAGGTGAACCCAAACATCCATTTTCAGTAGCTCATAGCAAAGGGCAGCAGCAGCCACCAGCTTTGCCAGCCTCCAGCTTGCCCCAAATGCGGTACTCTCTCTCCCCTTTCAAAAAGGGAATGGAAGTTGATCAGTGAGTAATGGCTTTGCTATTGCAAGTATGTGAACTTAACCTACAGGGAATATTCTGGAGAAAGGAGTGATTTCTGAACTAGTGCTTATGATTTCAGAAGGTGGCACTGCCGTGAGTCATGAGTTCATTGGAAATTCAATGGCAGAAGTGCAGTTTGCCAACAGGAATAGGATTGTAAAGAGTGAAGTTCAGTTGAATTCAACCACAGCTGCAAAAAGGTGTCTTTTCCAACAAAATACAGTTTTATATTGGATCATCAGATATTTGGTCTAAATTTGAAGCGCAACATATGAAAATAATGTGAAAATATAACACAGCGGAGACATGGATATAAGAGAAAACTGCCTTCACAAAATTCACTTTCCTGGTGTCTTTTGCCAGAGGAAATTTCTTAAACCATGTGAATTTTCTGAATTGAAGCCTTCTCATTCTAAAAAAGAGGTTACCTTAGTGCCTGCCTAGTTCATAGCCCTTAGCTAATTCATGTTTGTAAAGCACTTTGAGCTCCTCAGATAATGAATGGTACTGCATGAATGGGAAAATGTAGTCGATCTCTATTAAAGGTAAACCACTGTTTAGTCTGGATCTCTCTATAATCATGGGAAAAAAAATCCTTCTCTCAACCCTCTCTAACACATGGGTTCAGAATATTAATTCATTCAGGTTTGCAATATTTTGTAAACTCTTAGTTCTTTGAAGTTGTTTTATTTTCAGAGATTCACCTAAAACTATGAACTCTAATGCATCTCAGGCCTGCAGTTTGGGCATATCCTAATTTTTAAGACGGCATATATTCATTTATTATTAAACCAGACTGATTGGTAGCAAGACCTTGATCTCAAAGCAACCATTTGACTTTAACAGAGGAATAACCTTTCAAACTATCATAAGTTCTGGCGCCAAGATTCTGCCATGACCTGTGTTATGAAAATAATATAATCTGCGGCAATATAACAGTACTGAGTTACTACCGATAGCCTCATAGACCGTAGATAACGAACACATCATGCCATTTTATAATAGCTCCCTGCAATATATTTGCAAGAGAATGATAGATTGCTTGTATACTTTTTATGGGACTCTCATAAGATAGCGCATATCTTCCAGCACTATCTGATGCATAAACTTCATTTTAGTATATTTGCCTGTCAAACCATCAGATTTATGGTGCCCAAGTGCAGTCATACTGGATCCGAGCAAAGGTCCGTCCAGGCCAGTAGCTGGGCTGTGCCAGCAGTCAGTAGCAGATGTTTAGGGCGAGAGTATAAGAATAAAGCGAGTGCACAATTATCCTTCCTGCAGTATATCCTCACAGACCCCAACAGTCTAGATGGGGACTACCTGAGACGGAGGTTTAAGCCATGTCTTTGTATTTAATAGGGTTTGATAGATTTTTTTTTTCTTTTGCAAATTTATTCATTTCACTTCTCTCAACCTACCTATACTTTTTGTCTCGACAAAACCGTATGGCAAGGAATTACACAGTTTAACTAATTGTGAAGAATACTTCCCAATTGCTTTAAAACAGCTTTCTCGAGATTTTGCGTAGAGGGAGAGAATTATGGTGTCCTGCTCACCTTTCCTTGCTCTTTATGATTTTGTATAGCTGTGTTATGTCTTTTCCCTACTGTGCTTTTTCCAAGCAAATCTGTCTAAACTCATCTTGAACAAAAACCTTTCTGAAACTGTGATCATCTTTTTACTTTTCTCTATACCTTTTCTAGCCCCACCATATTTTCCCTGGAATAAAGACCAGAACTGCCTTCAACGGTCAAATAGGTCAAATCATGAGCTTGCAGTTTTCAGTTTTGCTCTGTGCCTTTACTGATAAATCTTAACATTTTATTTACCTTTCTGGACTACCACAGAGTACTGAGCTGGCATTTTTGCTGAAAGAGCCAGCACAAGTTTCAAGGTCTCTTTACCAAATAGTAATAACTTTTGGAGAGTTTACGATTGCACGTGTATAGTAAGGATCGTTTTCCCTGGACCCATTACTGTACTGACTTTGACTTTCATCTGCCATTTTATTTGCCAAGTCTTGAGATCGTAGTTTAAACTCTGACTCTTCTGAAAAATCAATAGTCTTGTCACCTCGGCCTCTGCTGCCTCTTCACCTCAAGCGACTTTCTGCACTCTGAAAATTGACCGTTTATTACCCTTTGGATATTTTTTTTTCTTTTAAACTATTATTGATTCATGAGAGGACTATTTCTTTTATCCAATTTAATAATTTAATTCCTGACTAACAAGGGAACCATTCCATTCAGACCTGAACAGAAGACAAAACTATTTAATCCCATGCCTTTTATACTTTCACAGCCTCAGTCTTCACACTCAGAATGAAAAGGAAATGTCTTTCTTTAAACATAACAGCTCTGGATCCTACAATCAAATATGTATCATTTTAATCATGTGTGTCATATTAATATCATCATATAGACAGTGGTTGCTGCACACTCAGAGCATTGGTTTGGCCGTATAGTCTTATGGTGATGCCACAGTCTGAAAAACACAATAAAGCTCACAGCATATATATGAAAAATCATTTATTTTCCAGAAGTAGCAGGAAATCTAGATTTTTCTGCATATAAAACTTGGAGAATAAAAGCAGAAAATCCTTAGAGTTGTTCTGCTATGGTTGAGGCCAGCAGGAACTGTTGATATGCTCCACTAAATACCAGATATCAACAGTACAATGTCAAAGTTTTTCTTTGCTTTGCAGCTTTTCTCAATTGGGAAATTAAATGTCCTTTCATCTACCAGCCATGGATCAGGATAAACTTTAGTACGTTACTACTTAAAATGGCAGTATAGGATTTGTTGTTAGGCATTGAGTCATGCTCATAAGGCAAATAACAATAAAACAGAATAAGTGTCAACCCTGCCCCCAGTTTTTTATTGGGCTATTTTCTCTGACCAAATTAGACTACTTGCCCATCAAAGAACAGACAACGTGCATCAGGATTTACATCCAAAACTCTTTTATAATGGATGTCACTTCTGAAGACACACTGTCGTGTCTCGTTCCTTTCTGGCAGGTTACCCTGCTGCATCTGTAACCAGCACAGAGCACACCGTGTCCTACTCCTCAGCTGCCGGCCTTCCTACTCCTTCAACCTCCCAGCCCTGGCACAATTTACAGCTCAAACCCGGCAGCATTTGCAGCACTCGTGGCAAGCGCACAAAGAATGAACCGTATTCCTCATGCTCTGGGTGGGGGGTAGAAGGACTTTTCCCTGCAGATTTCTCGCTCCCCCTTCCAGGTCCCTTCTGGGACGTTTTCAGAAGCAGACCGTCGATGGGGTATTGGTCCCGTGCAGCTTGCCATCGCTTTCTGTGGAGCTGGCAGTGTGGGACACATCCATTTCTCAGGTTTTCTAAGCCAGCAATAAGCAGAGCTATTTGGCACGTGAAAGAGTCAACTCCTCTCACATATGGAGACGGGAAATTAAAGAGCCTTACATTGAAAATTCAGAATTTGGAGAGCAAGAGAGTGAAGGACCTTTCACCTAGGCCTTAGCAGCCCATACGGCTGGGCAGAGGACAGCAGCGACCACACGATGTGAATGAAGTTATTAGGGAAGGCGACAGAGCAGAGATTAAAAACTGTTTTGGTGCCCACTGAGATTGCTCCAGGCCCAAGACAAAACAAGGCTGATCTATTGAGCTGGAGCCTATGTACTATTTCTTAAAGCTCTCCCTTTGCCACTTTTGGCAGAGTGAACTGTGCGTCCCTTGTAATGCCTTGAGCACCCAGACATACTTTTACATGAGTGTTAAGAACACCAGATTAACTCACCCCGCTCCAGGAAATCTAATAAAATCATAGGCCCAGATTACTCCTGATTTAGTTATACACAGTACTTTTAAATTTAAGCTAAATTAAGCTATTCCTACAGTATATTATTAGCTGTGGATAGGAGACAGCTTTATGAAACCTGTGAAAGCCGTGTCCTTAGCCAGGTCATCAGTGTCAAGAGGAAGGCCTGCAAACACAAAAATTAACATTTATTCCCCTGTTCCTAATGAATAAAGCTTTAGGGTATTTATGTTTAATGTAATTAAAAGCCTAATTAAAACCTTGGAATCCCATGGTTGTATTTTCCCTTGAAGTACCAGTCTGCAATTTCAGCATGCCTCTCAGGACCGCGGCGAGCAAAGTGAGTGTTAGGACTGACGCATCAAAGAGCAAAAGCTTTAAGTGTTATGGAGAGCTTAAATCCTCCAAACAGGATCACTCCTGACAGAGAATCAGAATCAATAACAGCAGCTATTGTCAGCGCCCAACAAATAAAGCTTGTAAACTGCATATTTTCAAACTGGTCAGAGGGTGAGAAAAAACTTGTGTGAGCAATAGACTGAGCCTGGGATTCACAATGCACAGAGGTTTAAATCTCAGTAGTTACTAGAAGTTGGTTGTCTGACCTCCTTGCCTGAAGTTGGTCACGCAACTTGCAATAGCTCCTGCTTCAGAGGAACTTGTAGCTCCCTTTAAAAAAAAAACAACACTTGGATTTTTTTTCTTTTTTTTTTAAACCTATCCTGAAGTACCTATGACAAAAGAAGTATTTTTAGTGATTTTTTTTCCCCAGGGCTTATTACAGTCATATAAAAAGACAGTCTCTATGAGACTGAGGTTGTTGCTGGAGAAAATAAATTTTAAGGACCTGCTATGTACCATCTCAAGAAATCATCAATGTTAAGCGTAATGCATACAAAAGGGACTATGCAATGGTCAGCCTGACACAGCTGGAGTTGGACAGGCAAAATTCTCACTCTTGCAGATTAAACTTACCAGGGCACTCTAGATCACCTTAAGGTTACACCATAACTGATATAAAAAATACTTCCCCTGGAGGTGAGTTTAAAATCTGGAGAGTCACTGGAAAGAGTATGGGAGCGTAAAAGCTGTCATCTACCGCAAAAGGAAAGCTCCTGGAGCTGACAGACTTCGGTGTCTCCGATGGGAAGGAGGCTGAGGATGCGAGTTCATCCCAAAGGATGTGGATGAAAAGCTTTTCACATCAGCCCCTACCTACAGCAGGAAGGACATTGTCTATTGCTGTGTAATTGTGAATATTTTATTGTTTGAACATTGGACAGTTTAACTGCTGTAAAACCCCGTGTGTCATGTCACCCTGCATGCGCATGGAGTCGTCTTTCGTGGTTTGGTTTTTTTTTAGTGCTGAATATGACAAGGCATTTTAAAGATCCTTCATGTTCTAGTGCAGGCACAGGAACTCCTGCCAAGTACTCGTTCACCCCTAGGTGCAGAAAGCCATCCCTTCTGCTCGTGCAGCTCCCATGCAGAGGAATTCAAAAGCATTTAGCAAATATTATCTGCCTAGAAATTAGTACATGATGTTCAAAAGCAGAGGCATATTTAGATAAAATATAGCAAAGATATAGCTCATCGTAGCAGTTGCAAAAGGTGCCTGCTAGGCCTGAACCATTGAGAAATCAGCAGGGACAAATGCAGACCTTACTGTACTTTGGTGTAAAGGGTCCTTGCTCTGGTGCAAATAAAATGCATGACTTTTGGCCTGCTAGCACAGCCAAGGTTCACTGAGGAGCTTTGGGTTTTGGACTCTGTTCCAGGCTGGGAGTCCTCAAAGCTGGGCTCAGGTGAAAGTCCCCGGAACAGGCAGGAAATTTTTGTGCCTTCTCTTTCTTCTGGGACATGCTTTCATCAAGGCATGCTCCAGAGCCCAGGATCCCCTCTTGAGCTCAAATGCCAGCACCATTTCTTCCACAGAAGTGCATAGGGCTTGCTTTTATTTTTTCATAACAAGAGAGGCAGATTTTTACCAGGTCAAACCAAACGTCCATCTAGTCCTGTACCCTCTGACAGTAATTGATAGCATATATTCCCTTTCCTCATATTCTGAACAGGATGAACATGGGATAATTCCCCTGCTATGCTCTCCCACTTCTGACAAGAGATTAAGGCTTTCTGTTTGAGAAATTCCCATTGGGGGGTTATAACCCCATCTTTGTGTTAATAGCTCTTCATGGACTTTTCTCACTGGAATTTCCCTAATAGTTTTTGAGCCCCATCAACCACGCTGAGATACCTAGCCTGACATTTAAAGCTCTTACCAAGGAAGGTGGCCACTTCAATTGTGTTTCCCTCATGCCTGAGGGGACTCAAACCTACCTCTGTCAGCAGTCACCTGAGGCTGCAAATCTTCCCAGTCTGTTGAACGGGCAGGTTTCTCTAACTACTTGACAGAGCAAGGCATCTTCATCCTCAGGCATATTTTTAATAGCCTCGGGGCAGATTCAGAGTGAAGATTAACAGCACAGAGTAACAGAGCAGCTGCCCAAAGCAGAGAGCAATTAGCTGGCCTAATGAGAGAGCAAACCCCACCAGCAAGACTGATCAAAATGGCAGAGTGATGATAGATTGCCATCAGCATAAAAGAGAACTGTCAATGTGCCTCTCAAACCAATTATTTTAGTGAAAAGTCTGCATGCTTCCTACACGTTTGGATCTGATCCATTAGCAAGGATAACAAGTGTCAGGCTTAAGGTCCTTCAGATCATGCACCGCTTCCTACTGGAGTGGAAGGGCACCTAGGTCAGTCACCCATAGTCAGCTCCATCTTCAGATGAGATCCCGCAACTCTCATTCACAAGAATTTCATGGGTGTGTTTGTGAACAGATACAACCTTAGACAGAGGGATCCCTCCCCATAAATTCAGCTTTATTTTATCACGTAAAAATGGCTTCTCTCCAAGTTCTTTAGTCCAGCCTTCGATGAACCACACCCCTTCTCAGATCTGTCAAACATATCCAAGTGGTATTGCCACACTACTCAAAGGCAGATGAAAGCAGGTGGGGAGCTCTCACAGCAACAGGCAGCAGCAACACAGCTCCCACAAGCCAAAGCACAAGTAGCTTTTATTTGGCAAAGAAGGATAATTAAGACGTGCTCCTCCAGAATCCCTGTGGCAATAACTCCTCGAGCAGTAGCTTTTACTTTCCATTTTGCTGGTTGAGCAAGCCCTGTTTTCTCCCGAGGGACAACCAAGGTGCTCTAGGAGAGGTGTGGTAGACTCAGAGCTTCCCAGGTACAGTGCCACCGAGGAGTGACGCGGGCTGTTCAGAGACACTTTGGCTGATGCTACAATCCCCAAGCAAGACGGGAAGGACAACACTTTCAAAATGCTTCCAGTGTGTAATAGCCTGTGTTGATTTGCACAGGTCCACGCCTAAATGCAAATCCTTCACACGTACTGGCAGGTGGCATCTTACGTGCAGATACCAAAGGCCGGGTGTCACACACATCCTGAGAACACTCCATTTGTCAGTGCACACTGGGCATTGGCATGCATAAGTACCCAATCTCAAGAAGCCGAATTTCTACTGCCATTTTTCCCTGTCCCCAAAGAGCAGACGCTTCTTGGTTATCACTTCTAGAAGCCATTCTAGAGCATGCAAACGCCAGAAAGCTTTGGCAAGTGACCTTTCCCCAGCCTTGGGAACGAGCTGCGGATCTCTGCGGTGACAGTTCAGACCCAAAAGCGAGTTAAAATTGTATTGCTGGTTACTGCTCTGGATTGCAGCGTTTGGAAAGGTGTCGTATGACTGCTGCTTGACACGGGCATTTGTTGAAGCAAACATTTAAAAAAAGAGCTTGAATAGCTCTTAATTAAATGGTTTTGCATTGTGCTGGGTGAGGGTGTGCCCCATCCTGGCTGGCGGAGCGAAACAGGTAAAGGCCAAAGCAGTAACTAACACCGAAAGGCGGGGAGGGAGCCGGGGGGGCTCCGCACACCTTAGGATTTAAAACTATCTTCAACCTTTGGTCTTGTTCTCAACGCAGACAAAAAGGGCGAGAAGAGAAGAGTTCATTGGGGTTTCTAAAGAAGCTGTTTAGCTGCAAAAAGCTGATCTAGAGGCGGAGGACAAAGGAACAATGGCTCTGCCGAAATGCTACACGGGGCTGAGATGAAACCATCTCACTGAGAGGTTCTGTAAGGAATAATTTCGAGTCAAGTGTGGGAAAGATCAAATAGCAGCTGGAAAGCAAGAATATACCAGGGAGGAGGGGAGAAAGGAGCTATACTGCTCCAGCACAAGCAGCTGAAAATAGGGAATAAAAAAATACATGCGTTATTAGGCAGTTCTTTTGCATTGTTAACTCTATTTGCCTTGGTAAGTAAACCAGAAATTTACCTCTCTAACTTCCTCATCTTAGCACAATTTTGATAGTTTCTAAGAGGATTTACTGAAGCTTAGATCCACAAAGGTACCGAGACACCATTGAAGCAGGTGGAATCAGACACCTCAATGCTTTTGTCAATGCGACCATTTAACCACACTGGAAATCTCCAGCTGCACGAGGGGAGATACGTACTCAGGCAACCACACCAGTTTAAATACACATTGTAGGTTATAACTAAATTGCTTTTCCTATGTGTACAAGTGGGATGCCAATGCTACAAATACAACTACAATTCCACTTCTGCCTGTTCTCGTTCAAGTCCCAGCTATAGTTTACAATGCACAGCATCAGTAGCCGTCCTGGAGACGGCTGTGCAATGACGTGTACGTTTAAGTGATGTTAAAACTCCCACATATCCAAAGGTTCCTCTCAGGGATCGAAAACTTTAGAAAGCCCATTTGAACCTCTTGCTACCACTTACTGTAGCTCAGTTTTCTTAGCCAGTTTCCACATAGCCTGATTTCTGGTCTCAGACCAGATGTGTCATTCTGTTCAGGTACTTAATGATGAGCTTTACCCTTTGTCTTAAATTTCCTTTCTTTAAGTAGGGAGGATGCATGTTTTGTTTTTCAGGAAGATGAAAGAATCAGTCTTCAGTGGTGAGCTCAGTTCTCCAGAGTTCTTCACAACTGCAAGGTATTGTTATTAATTTGAGTTTAGGTTTAGGCATAGGTCATAGGAAAATCTTCAGACTTTGTGGAAATGTTTTGCAGGAGACAAGCCCAGCCAAACTTCTGGTCCGGTACAAAAGAGAGAAAACAAATAAATAAAACTAGAGAGGTAATATGGGGTAAATAAGATTACTCATTTAAAAAGTGACTGTATTGTAAATTATTATAGCAGACAAATAAGAACGTATGAATTAAGGAAGAATAGCTGTCTATAACATTAACAGAAAATATTTTAAGTGCTTCAACTGATCATTTCAAATGGGGCCTCAGCTTTTGAAAACTGCTTTCAGTCATGGTCAGCAACATTTGCTGTTCCGTGATTCCTCACTTCCTCACCGTTTTCTGTTTCACATGCAGTTCAGCAGATGTTAATTAACACCTGCGATAGCTAATATATTACCTAGAGGCATTTTCATATCTACTGTTAGCCAGTTGAGAACTGGGCCAGAAACAAATGGTAGCTTCCCAGCCTTGCAGGAAGAATTAAACTACCTTTCAATGCCCCGTGTAATGTGTAGTCATTGGTTTGTCTCTTCCTCAAGAGAATGCCAGTGCAAAATGCTGTCCTTGTGTGCTCTGTACCTCTGCCTATTTCATAAATACTACTTCCCTAGCTGCTTTAGGGTCCAGCAAGGAGGTTGCTATAGCATTGGCATGCCGAGAACCCCAAAATAGAGAAGCCAGAAAATATGTTTGTTTTCTCCTCCTCCTCCTCACAGAGGTCTGAGCTACAGCATTTCTAGGAAGTACTGTTGGCAGGATTTCTCTTTTAAGTTTACACCATGTTCCTTGTCCTGAACCCAATGATGTTAAACAGGACAGGTAAACCAACTCTGATTTTTGGAAACTTCTGTCACTGAAAGCGCATGCCAAGATAAACACAAGCAAGGATGTGCAGACTACGAGGCTCCTTCTGTTTCTCAGGTAGTCGAATTTCCAGAACCAAGACCAAGGCTCAGTTCTGCCCCTGTTCATAAAATTGAGAGGGAATGTGCCCAGAAGCACATGAAGAAATGAATCTATTATAACTTTTCCTTTTCCCTTGGCCACTGAAGTGCTGCCCACTCTCCCGTCACTGAACAGTCCTAGCAAGATCAGTTCATCTGCTCAAACATTTACAGGCTGAGGATAAAAAGAAGATCTGGAAAACAAAATGGACTGAGGTCAGCAGTGAAAAGAAAAAAAGAAGTGAGCCACCAAAGCTCAAGGATGCACGGTACCTCTAATTTTTCATTTCAAGAGACATACATAGGTATGGTTCTTATTTTCAGGAATGCAGAAGATCATGCTTTTTATCTCTTTAGTGTAAAAGGAACTACCATGATAAATGGTAACTTTGGAGCAGGGGAAAGACGTGAGGCGTTGCGAACAGGCAGCAGGAGATTCATGGCACATAAAGGCTTGTGTCTGAGAATCAAGCCTCCTTCACACATCCCAAAGCAACTGATAGCCTGGTAACTAATAATACCCCAAAAAAACATTCTAACTCATTTTTACTCACATGAAACATGACATCTCGATCTGATGAGGATTACTCACCAGAGTAAATTTTTCATTTAAAATCATGCCTTACAGCTATCGTGGCAAGCTGTTTGCTATCCCCCAAACACGTATTATCTGATGTTATATTGCTTTATCTAGATAAAATGGGCAGCAAATCAAATTCGTAAGCTGCAGTTTCTAATCAATATGCTTTAGTTGAGGACTACATCCAAATAGTGTTTCTTAGAGCTACTTGTGAATTTCAGATGTGTCATTAAGGATGAAACAGATAACCTAGTTCACTACTTCTGGTGTCTATAAATTGAGCAACTTTATCCCTTTTGTTTTATTCTGAAATGAAAAATCACAGCCAGCAGGTCTGCCATCTTATTTACAATAAATTAGTGATGAAGGGGAAAGGTTTGTTTTTCAAAATGGTGTAATTATATGGTCTCAAATATCATTCTATAACTAACTCTCTCACCCCAGCTTTTAAAAGACATCTTAGAAAATACTAGGTTTGGGTTTCGTTCTTTTGCCCTACCAGATAGGATCCCAAAAGGCAGAAAAATGAACTTCCAGTTTGTACCTGCGCTTGAAACAGCTTTCCTTCCAGTTAGCTATCAGACGTTTGAATGAGCTAAATTAAACATGGGCTTTAACGTTCAAGCATCCAGCTGTGCCAGCCAGGCCAAGGCTGGGAGTTCTGTCCTTCAGATTTTAGCCCTTGTATGAGGTTACCTTGTTAATGGACGAGAGGCTTGATATTTCAAATATAAAATTATCATTGGCTGCACTACAGTGAAAACAGAACTTAAAAAAACCACCCCAAAACCCAGTGAAGACTCCTCTCCCTGCTACAGCTGTAAAATCCCCCTCTCCATTTTTTCAGTTCAGTTTAAGTCATACCCTGACATAGCATCTGAGGTTAAAACTCTTGAGGCTTTCAAGGCATTTATTCCAGTGTTTCCAATTTAGGATCATTTTCTGCAGGTGCTCCTTATAATCTTTGTTGAGGTCCAGACTGACCAGCCTACAATAGCAGGGAATGATTCACCAGACAGCTACTCAGAGATTTATTTTTAGTTTTGGAGAGAGCAGGAATAAGCAGACATGTATTTTGCAAGTTTATTTGAAAAGTTCACTCTATTTACTAAATATTTATTTTTGCCCCAAACCTGCAATCCTTAGCAGTATTTGGAATAATATTAAGAAAATTGCACTACAACTGACATAGCTGAGGTGGAACCTCATCCGCTTATTTCCATTTATTTTGTCAGTAAGTCACTGCTTGCTTTTAAAAACAAACAGCAACTACTTTCTCAGCCGCCCTACTTCCTAAACCTACTTTCTGATGCATGGTCTTTATAAAGGAGATGAGGAAAATACCTATATTAAGAATGCCGACAGCCTTTTAATAATTCAATGCACAGAAATGCACTATTGTTATAAGTGGACAAGTATTCTCCAATACAAAAGAAAGGCTGAACTTTCTCCACTTCAAGGGTTAAAAAAAAAATAATTCAGGTGCTCCATAAAATGTGGTCTTTTTCTGTATCAGCTTAATTCATTTACATGTGTATAGATGACTTAAAGCTTTACCTGATGCTCAGATGAGAAACAAGAGGACTATTTCTGCCCCACAAATTGGTTATGGCCAAGGGGGCTTCTCCCCCTGGCTGTGGTGCACAGGTCAGCACAAACCTAAAGATATTTCTGCATGGCCTTTGCAGAGAGGGTGGGAAAAGTGAGACGAGGCAGGCAACCCGTTTTCTCATGGATCTAGTTTTTCAGTGGCTGCTATCAAATTCATTGAAGCAAGGATTTGACTGAGCAGGAAGATAGAATTACGTCTCCTTCCCACAGCTCAAGGTCAGGATAAAGATGGAGGATGGCTGCGAGCGAGTCATTTTATCTGCATTTATTGACTTTATATTCCCACCAAATTTCCAAGCTGAAAGTACCATACACAAGGATTAAGACACGGCTAATATTTAGTCACACATTAACCAGCACTGATATTGGATCTTAACAGCAGCCATCTCAACAGCATACCAGGCTTCTTCTCAAATAAAACCCGAACTGGTAGATATCTTGTGCCGAAGTCAAGACTTGCAACTAATAAACCTGAGACATTTCTAAAGAGCAAATAGAGGTTCACTGTAGAAAGAGGTAGCTCGGAGTACAGAAGAGAGGAAACTGTATTTTCACAACAGCGTAAGGATTAAAAATGCAGAAAAGCATCTGCATGAGATGTATAAAACACTATCCAGAGGCCCTGCATGCTCAGGCCTCTGCATAGTTGTGAGGATCTGACCCTCGCAGAGCTCACGCTAAACCAGACGTAGGAGTAAGAAACGCACCAGAGCAGTATCTGCTTAACTTGTTCTTCCACTTTGGACACGGACATACAAAAAAGGTTCTTTGGGCCCTAGAATACCTTAATACAGGCAGAACTTTTTTTGTCTATAATAAATACGAACATGTTGTCTTCCAAAGGTGGTATGACAACCCTGGCAGCAAAGCCACCCCTTTCTGTCCCCTTTCCCCCTGCCCCGGGCTGACTGTAGCTGAAGGACGGTTCTTCTTCATCCATCTCTCCATTCCCAGCTTCTTAACTTTCCTCCTTCTCTCTCACACCACTTCGTCTGAGGCTGGGGTTGCTCCAATTGCTTCTTCTCAACAGAAGGATTTCAGATGCACCTTGACGGAAGTGGCTCCACGTAAGAAAAGCATCTCTAAGGAGAAACGTTTAAGAGCTCCCCCCACAACCCCCCAGCTCGTTGCTTGGTCAGCATATAGTCAGGAACATAAAAAGGCAGCCCCAAACCAGTACCTTGTAGTTTTACTAAATGAAATAAAAAAAAGGGATACGTCTGCACATTGGGTGGAAAAGAGCTTTTATGGAAATAGATTTGATGCTACAGTCCCTTTGTCCTTCGGTTTCAGAGCCTGAAGGAGCAGGTGAATGAAGGACCAGTAAGTACTGAAGCCAGCCAGGTTGCCCGAGTTTATTGCACAGGAGCTTTCAAAGTTCATTATATATTATTACACACATTGAACCATGGGGCACTTGCCCAGCATCTACTGTACCATTTCAGTGACTGGTTTAATCCGTATTTTCACCTGGAACTCAGCTCTCAGCTCTTGTTTCCTTTCAGGTCACTTTTTAATTGTCCTTAAATCATTACTTACAACCAAACAAAATCATAACTGCGTAATACTTGACTGCTAGGAAATAATTTTCAGTCCCTGCCGCTATGTAGTATCTTATCTCACATTCAGGAAAAGTCTAAAACCATTTTAACAATATAAAGTATATTGCGAATGCATTTAAAATAAATAAATCAGTTGTTGCTACATCCCCTACTATCAAGAAATGTGTTAACTGCCGAGTGTTTTTTGCAGAGTTTGCTCTGTAAGGCACAACACCAGTACAAATCTGGCTTATGGTTCACTTTATCCAAAAAATCCCGGAGCTGGTAGAGGGAGCAGACAGCTGCCCAAGTTAAAGCACATTATCTCGCCATCAAAAGAGATTCTGGGAATCTTTAACCTTGCTTCACAAACCTCGGACATGGTAAAGAACATTTCCAGTGGTGCCCAAACCTATTTCCACATTAGGAGTACAACCCTGCCTGTGCTCTCCAGGGCTGCTCCCCTCTCCCAAAAAGAGTATTTACATTTTATCGCACAATTTCTTCATCGGAACTTCATTATGCCAGTTATCACCAATTATGCAAAAATCATGTGTTCCCTGGGTAAACAGCGTGAATTGCTAGATAACAACCGGCCTCCCCCTGTAACAGAACTACGGGAGACCAGCCTCTGAAACACCTGCTTATCACTACACAGTAAGAAGAGGGAGAAAACCAGCACGGTCCTGCCTTTTGCATATTTCAATGCGACGTGATGTCGGGCACGGGCGAGCACCTGCCCCTCGCCATACCTCTCTTTTGACCCCCAGCAGGGGAAGGAGGATGACTTCACGGCAGGGCAGGAGCAGGTACGGCACCGCTGGAGGCCCTCAGCCCCGAAATTAGAGAAAAGCACATTGTTCCCCCTTCCTTCAACAAGGCAGCGCGTGAGACGAGAGCAGCAAAGCCCCTCCTCGGCGGCAGAGCCGAGAGGAGCTGGGTCACGGGCCTGAGAAGTCACTGCGTTGGCTCCCGGCGAGGGCCGGGGGGAAGGCAGGGAGAGCCCAGTGCCAGCCCTGGGATAGCACCTTTCAGTCCGCTCACCACGGTACAGGGAGTGGGGTGTTTATTGGTGTTATTTCGTTAAGACAATCGCATCGTCCCATCAGCGAAGGGTTTGGTCTCGGCGGTGTTCATGTAACGCAGCAGAGGAGTCACTGGTCTGGCGGAGGTGCTGGGCTCCCCGCAGTGTCCGGTCAGTGCTGGG
>VYZM01013173.1:42778-80985 GCA_013398915.1 Dromas ardeola
CGCGGCGGGGCCGGCCCTCGGTCCTCCGGGCTGCGGGGGAAGGTCGGTGTGTCCCGTCCCCCCTCCGGCGGTGGAGGAGGGAGCCTTGGTGGCAGCGTGGGCGCAGAATGGCCACCCGGGGCTGCCCGCGGTAGATGCGGGGCCGCCGGGGTGCGTGGCCGTGGCAGTAACGCCTGTTGCTTGTGCACATGGTAGATGTTGCCGGGGTGAATGTTGTTTGGCGGCCAAGAAAGTAAGAATTGCCTTTAACTGCCCCTCTTTAAAAAAGTGAATGTGGCCGACGTGCTAAGAAAGGCAGTGCTATCTAATATTTATACTTAAACTGGCTTAGAATCGTGACTTTGAATTTCTGTGTGATGATAGACGGCCATACAAATGTCTTTCTCTTTTTTTTTTTTCATTCATCCAGAAAGGAGAAAAAAAGATTTGCTTGTGCCACACTACGTGCTAAAAATGGTGATTTGGTGTTTGGAGAACTATGTCACGTAATACACATTTCATCCCTAACACCCCTCCCGCCAGTTACCCAAGGACCCTGTGGAGGAGTTCCTGAAAGCAGAGGTATTACAACCTCATCTTCTTTTGCAGGTCTTGCAACTTCTGCTACTTGCAGCTTCCCCGAATAGACCATAAAGATAAGACATATGGAAATCGGTGAATGCAGGTTACTGAGGGAGAGGAGCCTGGGGTGTGCGCTTATATTACTCTGTAGATTGCTCTCTTCAAACCCAAAGGCTAGGGTAGGGAAGCACGCGTGCACACACACTCGAAAGTACTCTAAATTGTCTATCATACTAACTGATATCAGCAGCAAAAAATTTCTCCTATGGAATAAGCCAGTAACTTCCAGTGAGAAAAGATGGCCTTTACATTCCCTCCTAACAAGGGAGCAAGTAGAATTTTCTAAGATGCACAGCACCAGGGGATGGGGCTCTTTTGGGCCAAGGACAGCAACAGACCATAGGGTCAAGTTTCCCCCAGCAACTGTAACATACTGCTATGCTACTTATTCATATATCTATGGAAAATGGGAACACTGTCATCTCTCCTCATCTTGTGTCCCAGGAAAGTACCTGGGAAAAAGGGAATTTATGGAGAAATAAAGGTAAATATTATTATTAAAAGTCCTTTACACAAAACATTACTGGTTGGCATTTATAGCTTCCATTCTGGTTATAGGCTTATACAAAACATTTACCACTGTATTACTTGTTTATATTATTTTGATTATCATAGACCTGACCTCTTAGTTCACATAATGCCAAACTTACATCAAATCAGTGTGGTTTTTTCAGTTCAGCCTGTTTCAAAGAGTCTTACAACGGAAAAGATTTGTCCTTTTTGCCGCTGCACTGAAAGCAGGGTCTACTGAAAAGAGAGAGGCAGGTTGGAAAGCTTTCTGAGAGACGTGCGAGTGGGAGGGTGCTGCGTGCATGCGTACGCACAGGAGGACAGCAAAACCCGCTCTTGCCTTTGAAAGTTAGTGCTACGAATCAATCACAACACGCCGTTCCACAAGATTGTCACTAAGGTTAGTGTTTATATGAAAACAACTCTGACAGTGAAAATGTATGATCTGCCCCTTTCTTACTGCAACAGTACTTGTTGCATTCCTTCACTATGCATATATTTACAGTGTTGACATAAAAAGGCAAGTAAAATAACCAAGTGCCTCTTTCAATGCATTAAAGTTAGATATTATATTCATTTAATGTGACTGCTGAAGTTAAATTCTGTCCTTTCTTTGCAGAAGAGGATAAACATTAATGGGGTTTTGTAATGCCAAATAGGGTGGATGTGCAGCATTCTAGCAGACACCCCAGTACGCTGCAAAATAAAACTGTAGGACCTCTTATCCTACATTGTAACATGCTCCTTTTGTGTAGGATTGGATCACGTTGACAGAAGGTCTCTTCATAATTCTGCAGGCTCTCCAATATTCAGAAGTACACTGGTGTTCTCAAGATTTAGATTCCCAAAGACTAACTTTAATGTCAGTTCTCAAACTAACCTTATTTATAACACATAAACTGTTATTGCAGTGGGGAAAAAAAAAAAAGTGCTTGTTGCACTTCCCACCACCCTTTTTCCAAACTTTGCAGACCCTCCAGTGTTCAGGTTGAAACTGGACTCTGGAAACCTTAGATTACCAAACCACACTCTTACCTAATTATGTTGAGGGGACCCACCTCCTCACATCGTAAGGGAGGCACCATCCACTGTAGACATCAGCCTTCCTGACACTGTGAACTGCGCAGTGTCCAGCTGCGCTCTGGAACCTTTCGATTTCCAAAACGTAACAGCAACTTTAACCCTGATATTAACTGCGGTTATAATTATACCAAGGGGAACCAGCGATGCCCTCAAGAAGGATAAAGGGCACTAGTGAATATTGCTGTGCTATCTCGTATTTACCCTGAAGCCCCAGACCATCCAGCAGATATACTGGACTTTTGAAACTCGGGATTCTCAAATGCTAACCTTAAGGCCAAAAACATGTTTGAGCCTACTATAGAAAAGACCATATGGCACTGACACCTATGAAGAACAGAGCTCTTCTTAAGTCCGTATCCCCAGCAATATTCAAGAGCATGCTTGATTCTTCAAGTTTCGGTTCCTAAACTGTAACCCTGACCTGACATACAACTGAGGAATTGGCCCTTAGGAAGAAAACCCACAACACTTGATACCTGCTGGCACAAAGGGGCCTCTTGGCATTCAACATTAAAATCAGTTCTTGAAGCTCCTAGATCTCAAAGCCTAAATGTCACCCTAATTGTATCCAAGGGACCTATGTGTGCAGGAAAAGACCACACAAAGAATGGGCTCCCATCTGCATCAGGCTGTCCACTCTGAAGAAGCCAGCAGTAACCTCATCTCTTTAAGCCTTAGATTTCCAAGTCTAGCAGCATCTCAAAACTTAGCCTTTACCATAACCACAGGAAGGACTCCAACTCTTTTGTAAAGGTTTCTCTGTTGACACCAGGCTGCTGCTTAAGGCTGTGGGACTGCAGCATCCACACCCAGGCTACGTCTGTCTTGCCAAAAAAAACCAGTGCGTTTGAACCCTGCACCTGGTGAATTGGCTCTCTTGTTAGTGGCAACTCCCTGGCACGATTTTGGCCTATGTCAGTGAATACCCACTGTTCAGGCATGGTTTGGAGGCAGTAAGAGCAAAGGATTATTCCCCCTAGGCAGAATGGATAAAACTACACCCACTTGTCTCCGTCCATAGTCCTCCAGCTTTATTGCAACAGGTCTTGCACCCTCAAACACTTCAATATACAACCACTTCAATATACAACCACTCCTTTTGTTGCAGTCTACGACATGCATTGCACCATCTCAGCCTCAGGGTATGAAAATACCAGTTTGATGCATTATTACCAGTTTGCATTATTACAGGCGCTATATCACAATTTTTTATTCAGTGCCTTTAGAAAAAAAAAAAAAAGACCGTGGGTGACACCATAGGCCGCTGAGAGAACCTAAGTTCAGTACAATGTAATGTAGACAGGGCAAGTCTGTGCTGGTTGGCATGGGAGAGGTCCTGGACTCCATTTTATTGAGTGACACAGATGTAGTCTTAACTTTCCTCATCTTACCTCCAATGCTCGTGTGGACAGTATCCTTGCTTACGTGGGACAGCTCCCCAACAGTAGCTCTATGAAGGGAACTAACTAGTCCTGTAGTGGAATGTAAGACGTAGTGCTAGTGCTCATCCTCATTCAATGGGAAGTTCATCTTTGTTAATAAATCTGTCTCAGAACACAACAGATTCTGAAACTTTACCTTAACAACAACTATACCTATAATGGAGCCCCAAAACTTTCTCAGAACAGACCATAAACACAGCTCCTCAAACTTTCAGTTCCTGACCAGCCACCAGCCCCTTCTTGTATCCCATGAATTCATCCCCACAGCAGAAGCAAACAGAGGAGAGTAGGTCCCTAACACCACCAGGCCTTTTCTTATGTCTAGCAACAAACAGTCTGCTTCTTTGAATCCCAAATGCTAAACCTCATCTTCTCTCTCACCCTTATAGTATCTGAAGATAAAACTACGGTCATGTTCCTATAGCAGAACATAAAAATAAAGATATTTGTTGTTGGCAACGAATGCTGCTACTGTGAATAGCCTTCCTAGCTCTGCAGGCCCTGCAAAAAAATCAGTTCATCCAATATCCATACTCCTAACCAGAGAACCCATACACTGTATAGAAAGACAGAGCTGATCATTGCAGTTCTTGCAACTTCAATAACAACTCAGTTCTTTAGGCTTTAGATTTCCAAAGTCTATCTTTATTCCTACTTTAATTATAACTGTAAGATTCATGTCTGTAACAACAAAACCCCCACCATAATATATCTGTCCCTTACTGACATCAGCCCTATTCCTAATACTGAGGGCTGTGCAGCATCCAGTAACAATACAGGTTCCTCAATATTTGGTTTCCTACCTAACCCTAACTGTTACCTTGTTATGAACACCTATGGACCTCAAGTCTCCTAATGTTCTTGGGCAGCTGCATGTGTAAATAATACAGAACTTCACGGACATCGGTCATACCCATACTGCCCTATAGTACAACAGAAAATAAGGTATCTTCAAATATTGCCAGCAGCAATTTGTGTTCTTCAAGATCTACAGTTCCAAACCCTACAGCTAACCCTACTCCTCATTCTAACTTTCACCTTAGTAGTAATGGGGCGCGTACTTTTGAGAAAAGAGAGAATACTTTGACCCCCACCTCGTCAGGCCCTGCAGAATCCTGCAATGAAGGCAGCTTGCAGTGGCAAGCTTGGTTCCTGACATCCCCAAGTCTACTGTGAACTGAACCCTGAAGATTCCCTACTTACAACCCTCTGCTCATTTCTATTGTAGCTTACAAAGCACTGGCTCCATCAGACACAAGGTTTCTTCCTAACTGCAGTCCTTATAACATCCTGCGATAATCTAGGCCCTTCAGGCTTTGAACTCCCAGTCCTGGCTCTAGCTGTCGCATCAGCATAATTATATCCAGAATGCCATGCCTTCAGAGAAAGATAATGTAAAGTATGGTCCCCATGTAAGACCCATTGATGTCCTAAATCTGCAAGCCCTAGAGCATTCAGCAATAATCATAGTTCCCTAAGGTTCAGATTTCTGAATCTTAACCATGATCTTTACTTTAATCAAGGAATTAAACTCTACAGCTAAAGAACATAAAACGTATTGACGCTCTTAGTCTTATCTTCATGAGCCCTGTGGTGTCTTCATTCCCTTTAGATAGCTGTAGGGGATATAGCGATGTAATTCTGCTTTGAAGATCTAGTTAAATGGCATTCTTCTCCTTGTATAAGTGTTTTGAATTACCTGCCTACTCAGTGTTTTCATCAGCTCCTGGTTATTGACAAGGGGGGGGTCTGTTGGCACTCAAATCTTCTTCCTCCCTTTTCTGCTGACATTGACTCTGTACTTGTCAATAAAGAAATAAGAAGGCAGCCAGACAGGCTCCTGCTGCTTGTGCCCTTTGAGCAAGGTTTGGGGAAAGTGCAGCATCGAGGGAAAATATCGTAGCCTCTCCAGCCACTGCCACTTTGGGGAGCTTGAACAGATAAAGAAGTGCTGTGGACCTTTCTGTGAACCTTCCTCCCATCCCCATCTCCTTTTCTGTCCTCTCTGGCCCCTTCTCAGAGAGCAGGGCAGCACCTACTTAGCCATTAGCAGGATCTGGAGAGCAGCCTGACTTTGCCCTGTCTGTACTCTGCGTGGGGGAGTGTGATACTGGAGGCAGCTGAAGGTAGAGCAAAAGAGGCTGTGGGCTGCCTTCATCTCCAGGTGGGAGGGAGAAGGAGAGAGCAGCAGCCTAGCTGGGTTAGGAAAATGCTCTCCCTCCAGACATGTGAGTCCAGGCGGGTCCCTGTGCGAACACAGTTAATCATCTCATGGTGATTGAGATGACCTCATCTGTACAGGTCTGCACTGTGCAGTGTTTGAGCTTATCATAAAAGAGAAGACACAGGTGCTCCATGCACTCTGCAAACCCCTCTCAGTACCTTCACTTTCACCTCCTTGCAGTCTGACTTTAAGCCCTCCTCAGCCCAGCTATTTATTACCACAGGCACTGCCGCCACCTCTCCGAGACCTTACTAAGATCAGAGTTTTGCCCAATACTACACCCACAATCCCTCTGCCCTCCTGTATCCTAAATTTGACAATAACGGCTTGGATCTGTCAAACACCTTGTTTCAGAGGAGATCCCAGACCTGATACATTCCTTCCCAGAGTCTCAGGCCAAGTGCCCCTCTGGGAGGCAGCTCTGTATCCTTCGTTAAGCTCAAATGTTGTGTGAGCTTTGAGACTGTTAAGTGTATAGGAAAGTGTAATCTTAACCTCTTGCTTAGAAATAAAATGAATGTGGTATCAATTCACCCAGTTTTGTGCTCCGTTAGACCTGTTCTGTAGCTTAAACTGACATCAGCTCACAGAGCAATGCGTTGAGAGCAAAACTCTGTCTCCTTTGTAACTTCATTTTAAAAAGGTTTTCCGAGGAGACAAAATATCTGCACTTATGCTCTTGGCTTCTCTTTTTGCAAATTCTTCTCCTTTCCTGGTAACTTCTGCATCCTTTATCTAATTCCAATGCTATTTGACAGTGGGAGAGAGATAATAAAGTTTCACAACAACTGCTCTCTGGGTAGAGAAGCCCCAAATCAGTGTCTCGGTTGAGGAAACACTTCAGTAGTTCAGGTTCATTCTTGGCTGGCAGCTGCCTCTTCAGTAACCGTGTGCTTTGGAGTCAGACACAGCACACGCTGTCCCGTCTCCAGCGCGCTGTTCTCCGGAAACAATTCCTTCGCTCAGTGGCCCCGTCAGGCTCGAAATATTTAAACCTGACAGCAACGAGTCTCGCAAAGACAGGGGTATAAAGAAGAGATTTCAGCTGTTCTGCAGCACTTAGGAAAGTTACTACCTTACAAACCATTAACTTCATGTAATGTTTTACTAAGCGTGGCTAAGACACTTCTGCTTTATGGGAGGCAAGTCGTCTCACCCTGGTAGCTCCAAGGACCAGCTGTAAGGGGGTACAGAGCTGTGCCCATCACACCAGAAGATGGGGCTAGCTGAATGGCAGATGGGAAGCACGGGTGGGGACCGCTGCTGCACCCACAGTGCTCCACCAAAGGCCTTCTCCAGTAGCTGGAGGGGAACAAGGTTCCTGCCGAACATCCAGCTGCAGACAGCTTCTCCAGTGCAGTCAGACACAGGTATCTCACCTGCTTCCAGAGGAGCAGAGATGAAATGACCTAGCAGGGAAGTTACATTAGCTCAAACGCAGACTCCTGGAGCATCTTCCAAATGACTCCCACTACTCTCAAGCAGTGCCTCATGTGAGATGTGTCATGTTCTGCTGGATGCTTTGAAGCAAAGGGAAGATCCAGTCAGACATTTTTGCTGCGTACTGGAGTATAGGCTTGCATTACAGAGACACGTGCTTTGTCTTCTCCTGTAGCAGTCAGTTTTGCGGAGAATAGTCCGCTGGTTGTTTATTTCCATGAAGCACGGAGGGGACAGGGTCCTTTTACCTCCACACTCAGCATGCCCCTGAGGATGCCGGCCATCGGTTAGCCAAGACAAACATAGACCATTCATGAGATATTTGTGTTTTAAGATGCAGAACCACACTCTTCCTTCCGTCCAATAGATTAGAAACTTCTGCCCTCCAAAGAGACCCTTTATGGGTGTTTCTAAACACACTGCTTTGTACTATCATTGAATCCTTAGGATGGGGCATGTGTTGAAGGCCCCAGACTGTGAGCCATGTCAAAGCTACCGGTTTGCTTGTGGTAGAGGGAAAGGGAGAAGCCGAAGTAGAATGGCTTGTTTGTCTTCCTGCAAAAATAAAAAAATGGCACTAAAATACTGTTCTTGCCTTAAAAAAATAATTCATTGCTGAACTGACCAGAAAAAATAAAGAAAATCACTCTTAGTCAAATGTCTGCGTTCAAGGGAGTGGCAGAGTGCTCTGATGGCATTGATGCCTGGATATTGATTGGATTGATATTGTGATTCATTGCTTGCTTGAAGTTTTACACAGAGGTGGTTCAAGGTGGCTGCAGGAAATAAATGCGTGCATAGTCTTGGCTGTGGTAAGTATGGGCATCCAAGTGCCAATCTGAAACTGCTGACATTCAGTAAAACTGAAACTAAGTTTTCCAAGTAGGAAAGTTTCCAGCAATGTGAGGATGGTAATTAGCGATTGATTTTCATTTGGCCGCTTGCCATGTGGTCAGAGTGACAGACACCAGAACTCTTTAACACATTTAATGGGATTTTTCCTTCCATTTACACTATCATAAATTACAAAGCATATTTCACTTCACAAAATAAAACCATTTCCAGATCATTTTTATGACAGTATTAAGTAGTACATAACCTACAACAAATAGTCCTGTAAAAGGCAGGAGGATCTATGGAAGTATTGGGAACTCAGACTATTTAGCATTTGCTCTGCAATCTGGGTTAATCTATCTAGCCCTTAGTTATTTCTCTAGAAGACGACAAATTTACAGTCATACCCTACACCTCCCTTCATTATCATAGTTACACATAATTTTCAATTTGAATAGAAACATGTGCTCCCTGAAATAATTCAGGAAACTGCATCACTGAGTTACCAAGCATATGATACAAACGATCAAGATGAGGGATTATTATAATTTTTTTTTTGTATTGAAAATTGAGTTTGGTAGTAAAGTATGTTGATGTTCAATGCTTGCAGAAACATCTCATGCTGAAAAACAGTTTTAACATTAGGAATAAGTTGCAGTTAGACTATGAACTCTGTAGGTCAATGTTTGTAAGGGGAGAAAAATATTAAAATTTGGTAATAATTAAATTTACCAACTCCCACATTTCCTACACATTCTTTCTTTTTTTTTTTTTTTTTTAAACAAACCATCAGGAAACACATTCAAGATAAATACCTACATTTTTAGCAGATTTACTGTACGTTTATAAATACAGAAACATGACAAAACATAACTCGATTTTTACAGAAAAACCAAATCCTTCATAATTAACCCAAAAAAGTGCTAACTTTTCAACAAGGCCAGAAAATATCCAGTGTCCCAGCATCACTTAACTTACATATTACTGTAATCCAAGAAAAATCTGGCATGTGGAACTGATACTACCACCAGGACTTTTGAAAAATTCTCAATAACATATTTTACATGGGAGTTAAAAAAAAAAAAAAGAATAGAAAAAACTATGTGTTTCGGGAAATTTCAAATGTCTAGAAGTGTACAGCTTAGGATGCTAGTGCCTAAATGTGAAGAAACCTAAGGAAAGCTGGAATACACACAATAAAAGAATTCTCCTTTAAAACACTTGCAATGAAAGAAGTATGTCAGGATAATACTGCATTAGTGGTAATTGTTTTCAATATATCATAGCAAAAATGCAGGAAAGAATTACGTGGAAAACAATCAATGCACCGCATTGATTTATAGTTTGTTAAAATAAAATGCCATTCTTTCAGCTAGGTAAAGTAAAAATATCTTTATAATATAGGTTCTGTTTCACAATTGACATATATAATTATGTCTCATGGAGAGGGAAATGTATAGGCGTATACAAGTAACACTGATTAAGTACCTTTTTGCTTCTCTAGCCATATTAAAATATGTTTTGTGTTTCTTAATAAGTTAACAATAAAATTGTTTGCAACTTCTCAAAACAAATATACATCTGAGGCAAGGCAAAAGATACAAGGTAAGAGGATTTTTTCTGACCTTTTTTTTCCCTTCTACAAAAAGGCATATGTCTATGAGACATAAGCTTTCCCTAAACGTTTTGGCATCCATCTGCAACTTTGCAGAAATTGAAGTGCAGTCAAGGAACTTTTCCTTTATGTTTAAAAAAATTTAAAGAAATGCTGTTTTTCCTTCCAACTAATTGTTTTAAAACAAATGGCTTTGAAGATACGCCTCTCTTCCTCTAAAAGAGAACATCTTCATTTTCTATTAAAATCTGCACAATTAACTTCTGGTACCGCATGTCATTCAGTGTAGCAAGGGTACTGTCCTCTGGAGGTCTCATTAAAGTAGGCCCAAACACTATTCCCAGGTTTTCAGCATTCATAAAATTTTCCTTTTCATGCAAGGTAACCCTAAAATAGAAAAAAAAATGATAAAAAAAAGTAAGTAGTTGTTTACTTCCCAGAAGAAAAGAATATATGCATCTCAATCTGTAGTCCCACTTCACAACAAGCATTGGTAGATAACGGAATTTTTCAGGAACAATTTTTACTTTCACTCAATATAGTAACTGCTCCCACAGCAAGTACAATGCAGTTTTGGTGGGGCTTTGAGTTCCAGTGCCTTCAAAAACCCCTCCTGCAACTCTCAAGTGATTTTTTCTATGTGGCTACCTGTTAGGGTGTAAGAATTAGCGTCAATTGCTTTTTTGAAAACCATGGTGATGTATGGAGCAGGCCTCTACTCTACAGTAACTACAGTTCCCTGGCGTGTTGTACTGGCGGTGCGGATGTCCTTCAAGAATATGAGCCCAGATTTTCTTTTGATTACCATGCTTCCAGCCTGCAGGAACCCACCCGTTCACGCATTTGTGCCTTGCTGGCTGCCTCAGGCCAACCAACATCTGAGTGTTTCCGATTACTTGTTATACTTTAGGGGTAGGCTAAAACCTGGAGCAGTCCAATGAGGTGGCCTGATGTCAGGCTGCTACAAACGCCTTGACAGAGAGCAGAAGCACTTCCAGGAAGGAGCCAGGGCTGTTCTGTTCCCTGACACGGGGCATGTAATGTAAATACAAAAAAGGTAGGCTACATGTGGCTGGAACAAACACAGGCTGCCAGGGATGCAGAGAAGTCATCCCTTAGGCCTGCTGGGACATGCAAGATGTGCTCAGGGTTTCCCTCCAGGTAATAAGCTGGATCACATCAGTGTTGTCCCAGCAAGCCTTTGGCATTGGAGTTGGGTCCTGAGGGTGCTCCTGCATTGCAGTGTAGAGACAGCCGTGGTCCCTTCATCGGTCACAGTCCCTCGCGGACCAGACAGTTGCCGTTATGAAGTGGAGCACGGGTGAAGTTTCACATCTCCTCCACACACAACTCCTCTGCCAGGGTGGAGCACGTCTGGTTTTGGAGCCAGCTCTCCTGGCAACAACTGAGACCGGCCTTGGCCATGGCAATTCCCAGCTGGGGAGCAGCTGGGCAGTGGATTCCCTACCATCGGGGGAGCACAAAAAGGCTGAAACCAGAAGTAATCTAGTCATCCCTTGTTTGCAAGGTCTTTATATGACTGGGTTTTGCTTCTACTGCTGCAGAGTGGCTCTGTCGCAGAAAAAACACTGTTCCCCTTTGCTTTCAGGACAGAGATCTGTTACTGCCCTTACAGATACATCACCATCTTCTAGCACAGGTATGTTAGCTGTGCTTTGCAAGGAGAAAAACCACGGCTGCCTAGCCCAAGCCACTTCTGTGCAAGTATATGCACAGCACTCTGCTTTCCATCTGAGGCTGTACGCAGCAGAGACGTTGAACAACGGTGCAGTGCCACATACATCTTCCTGGCACCTCTGTGCAGGAGCATGGGGCTTGCTGCATGGCCTGGGGTGAACGCAGAGAAGATTCACGGCTTCACTGACACGTCAGCATGGATGGAGTTGTATGTATTTCGCCACAGGGGGGACTGCTCATGCTACTGTATTTCCTCCAGCTTTGAGCAAAAACTTATCAGAAAGATAACTGCAGAAAACAATTCATTAATTGACTGACAAACTAATTTTTCATGGCTGACATTGTCCTCTGCTGGATTTTCCTGTGCTTTTAACAACAACTCAGTGCCGTTTCTTTCCTGTTGAGAAGCAGGGCTGGCGCAGAGGCTGTGATCCTGGAGTCTTTATGTAGACTCCTTGACACCAGTGCATGTTTTCTCCATGCAGGAAGAAGCCTATGGGGCTGGAGTTACAGAATCACAGAACCACAGAATGATAGGGGTTGGAAGGGATCTCTGGAGAACATCTGGTCCAACCCGCCTGCCAGAGCAGGTTCACCTAAAGCAGATAGCACAGGAATGCATCCAGGCGGGGTTTGCATGTCTGCAGAGACGGAGACTTCACCACCTCTCCGGGCAGCCTGTTCCAGTGCTCTGCCACCCTCAAAGTAAAGAAGTTCCTCCTCATGTTTAGGTGGAACTTCCTATGCTCAAGCTTGTGCCCGTTACCTCTTGTCCTGTCACTGGGCACCACTGAAAAGAGCCTTGCCCCATCCTCCTGACACCTACCCTTTAAGTATTTATAAGCATTGATAAGATGCCCCCTCAGTCGTCTTTTTTCCAGACTAAAAAGACCCAAGTCCCTCAGCCCTTCTTCATAAGAGAGATGTTCTAGTCCCCTAATCATCTTTGTAGCCCTTTGCTGTACCCTGTCCTTCTTGAACTGGGGAGCCCATCTGGGACTCTTATGTTTAACCTACAGAAGAGTACAGTGTGAACTTAAAGGACCCTTCCCTCTTTCACATTCAGATCTCTCCGACAGATCTTCAACAGGAAATGACATGCACTTGATTTCTGTGCGGGTGCTGAAAGCTACGATTTGGGAAAGGAGAGAAAATTCATTGCGTGACTTCAGGTATTTGAGAGAGAAAGCTTAATCAGCTCTTTGGACTATTTTTGTCTCATCAGTAGTTCAGCTCAACAACTGAACCAAAGCCTGCACTGCAGTTCATGGAAAAAGAGGAAGGCAAGTCAATACTCAGCTATTAAAAATTTGCTGCCAGGACACAAAAGTATGTCTGTATGCAGGTCCCTGGCTTGCCTACAGCCTCTGTTGGCCTGCTTAAAAGCCAACATGGTTCATCCTGAGTTGCCCGCACATATGTGCTGACAAGGCTGGGTGTTTGCACATCTCGTTTCTGCAGAGTGTGAAGAAGCTCCAGCGTGCCCAAGTAATGTCTCACCAAACAGAAAAATTACTCGGTTGTGATGACCTCAGCCGATTCAAAATGAGGAAAAGTCTCTGCATAATGAGAACCCGATTGAGCATGAAATGCACTTCACACAAGCTCTCTGATGCAATTTTACGTGAGTTGAGGTCTTTTTCTTTTCAGGTTGGCATTAATAGTGCAGAATAGTGCAGATCAAACCCAGGAAGTACTCCAAATTTGCAACCGTGTTGCAAGTGGTGGGACAACTAAGAAGAGATCAAAGACTTGCTGTATGAGAGGTGAGTAGTTTTGTTCCTCCCTTATCCCCTTTTCTATTGCTTCCAAGTAGCACCATAAACTTTAACCAGAGAAAAGGGACATCTTGCGCAATATATGCTTAAATGAAGACCTGCTTTGAGATGGCAGTGCCAGTCTTTGGTCAGCTTCAGTTTTTAAAAACTTACAAAGAAGACTTCCTGAGGCATGCAAACACCCGAAGCAGCAAAGAGGAGTTAGCATAGCTTTGAAAAACAGTTTTTAGTGAAAGTAATTTAATGAATGTGAGGCACCCTCTTTGTAGCACTTCGTAATTTTTCTAGGTACCTAGATGAAAACTTGGAAAACTCGGCAGTACATTCCCAAGTCACTTTCAAAAATGAAATTCAGGCACTTTTGAAAACTTTGTATGCCTTATGAAGCCTTATGTATGCATTATGTATGTCTAAAGAAGCTTTGGAAAGCAAGTGAGGCAGAGTGTGTTTAAAACCGAAAGAGATACAACTGGGAAGGGCCTGTATTGCTTTTACTAGTCGTATAAATATAGGCCCTACTTGATTCTTGGATTAGCTGTGATGTGAGCAAACAACTTGTAAGAGACAGCTCTTTCCTTTTAGGGTTATCTGTCATTCAAGAAGACAAATCAGGAGGTAAGGGGAGGCAGAAGAAAAGCACGATCAAGTGACTTACTGCAGCACATCTAGCACATCTCTGAAGTACCTACCATTCCGGTATTTTTCAGAAATTATCTGCCTCAGAGACACATGACAAATCTCAATTAACTCTTCAAAGGTTTGCGATGATCTGCCAGCAAAAGGATCTATGCTATATATATGCATAGCCAATATGCATTTATACAAACATAGCTTGCCTGTTTATTTGTAACGTTACTGTTTTACTGGCAGTGCCACTGAATGGAAGCTTTATTGGTGCTTTCAGTAATACCTCTCATTCAAAGCAGAAAATTGTGAAGCTCTTCAAGAATTATCCCACATGCCAATTAACTCACTTTTTGAGATGAATCATTAGGTATCTAAGTGTCTCGTAGTGAGCAGCAGGGAGTAACATCAACACTTCATGTATTGCTTCTAGTCGTTCATCAGGATTGGAGATTTCTGTAAAAACACCAAACAGGATTAATGTTAATAGAGCTTTCTACTTGTAAACACCAATAATTCAGGAAGCTAAGTTATTATTATGGTGTCATTTACAAGCCATTGACTGTGCTCGGAGGGATAAATATTAAACTCAGAAACATGGTGCTTATCAGCAGCTTCTGCATCCTCAAAAAAAAAAAGGCTTTACAAAGAAGCCAGCAACAAAGACCACGGGATAGTCATCTCTATGGTCTGTAGCTCTATCTACAGGCCTCTATAGGTACAGTATCCAAGCTTCGTTAAGTGCTTCATAATACTCTGCCTAGAACTGACTTTTTAAAATCTTACGTAAGATTACTTCCATTAGCCTTCAACACCAGATGGGAGTGTGGCTATATGCTTTAGAGACTGTGCTTGAATATGTAAGTTTAGCTAGAGATTGAAATGACATGGAATTACATAAACGAAGATTTCTGAACATCTTTAAATACGTAGGTATCAGTGATCGGAGAGCATCAGTGCTCATTTGGCAATCTCTAAAAATCTGAGCAGGATTTACATGTATTTTACATGAAAAGTATGGATTCCTAAGCTGTGAACTGAGTCAGTGTTGTATTTGCTGCATGACTTTCCATACAAATGGTACCAGGAACTTGAAATTTTAGAAGATAAAGAATCTTTATGTCCTGCTTTTAAGAGATTGGTGTATCAATGTGACGGGAACTGCTTCCTCTGGGCATGTTCTTTATAGGACAAGTGATGAGCAAGAATAATTTCTCTGCCAAGGAGGAAGGGGAAAGTGCAGAGGAGCAGTATCTGTGGTTGCATGTGGAATGCAAGGTGAGGAAAGGCAGAGGGGAAGGGAAGGCAGCACAGTCACACAGGCAGACTGCTCTTCCTGCTGCTTATCCATGTACAGGGTGCCATTTCAAAATTACTAAGGATACTTTTTAAAGAAGAATGCATGCTACTTCTTAAGACATCTCAGTTCTTTGACATGTTTTGCTAATAATCTGATTTTGATGCAATCCATCTGGTGAGTTTTCATTCGGGACTATCATTACGTGGAAGGCTATGCCCTGGAGAGCAGAATTTGAGGCAAATCTCAGCTCGTTCTGACAACATTATGGCACTGAATGCTGCTGTCCTCCTCCCTCTCTGGTAGTGTGCACCCACGACCTGCCGGCTCTGGGCAGGGGGTGACTGCACGTTCCTCCCATCTGGACATGGGTTAGATACCGTAGGACCTAATGAAGAGTGGATGCGCCTGAACTGTGAGGCAGGTGTGGTTTGTTGTGTGCCTCGTTGCTCTGATCCCTCACCGACTAAAGGAGTGGACCCGCTTGTCAGCGGTGCAGATTTGTTGCCAAAGGAGGCCATGGTACAGGACATGGGGAAAATGGTGGGGAAATGGGAAGCATCCTCAAGGCTCACACTGTTTGCTCATCCCTGACCTGTCACAGATCACCTGGTCTTGCATGCGTGACACCAGCCTTGGGATGGTGTACCTGCATGATGTCCCATCTGCAATAATATTCAGGCAAAAGGTTCAAGTGAAAGAAGGACTTGGCAGAGGCGTAACGAACAGAACAATGCCCTTGCTTCCTATTTGTTGTCTGTCTCTTCTTTTTCCTTAACGTGGACAGCTTTATGGACGGGAAATGTAATTAAAGATCAGTACAAATTACTATGCAATACTTACTTGCTGCCTCTATGAACTTGGAATAGGTGTCATAGGTGATCACGGGAATGGGTAAGTCTCTGAAGTACAGCTTCAGTGCTCCGGCAATGATGTTTATGTCTGGATAAATACTGGCAGAAATATCAGCCTTGTCACCATCTGGAAGAGAAGGAAGAAATCTTTTTGAAAACAGGCTAATTTTGACTGAAGCAAGGCTAGGCTTCTAATTCAGATTTATTGTGTCCAACCTGACAAGAAAAAACAATCTGAAAGCATTTGGAAGGCTTAAATGAGAATATATTGCGACCAACTTTACAGTATATGAATAAGGAATGGTAGTTTCTTTATCTTTTAGTAAACAATTTATTTGCTTACATCGTTTGGAGAGGCTAGTGATTACATCAATGATATTTGCAGTGTACCATCTCACGTAATTTTTTAACGCTGGATGAAAAATCATGTTAATAATATATTTATTGAATTTGTCCCACTTATTCACTGAGAATAAGCTGTTAATAACTTGTTCCGATGTTTTATTTTGTATCTGCAGATCAATGCACAGGAATATGAACCATTCTTTTCATTTTCACTTGGGGAAACAGAGGCACAGAGAAATAGCATAAATTTCTAATGACCCGCAGGAGGAAAAATCAGAGTAAACATCCAAATCTTGTAAGTCCTGCACCAATCTATCTATACTGATTAGCTAGTAAGAAAGCTGCCTTATTTTTGGGATGTCCTCTAATGTCTTCATATTTGACTTATTTATTTATAGCAAAGATTTGAATTTAAATAGACATGCTATGGCATTTATCTATACAATTTATTCTGAAATGTGGATAGCAATTTATTAAATGAATATGGATACTTGGATGAACAGCTAAATAGATGAATTATGTAACTGAAACGACATACATTTTATTTGCCACATATTATAACACAGTTAGTCAGAACTCCATTACAGAGCACTTTTAATCACATGAGCTTAAAGTGTTGCTGGCAAGCCCTTGACCAACGCGTGGCTTGCAATGAGTGACATTACAAGAACCAGCAGCGAGGCTGGATCACTATTATTTTTCGTGTTCAAATGACTACATCTGTTCTGTAATACCTAGTACCCTCATACCCACGTTTTTCTCCAGACCAAGAAATTCTGCTGTCCTGCCCTCCTGGGGCCTGTCCTTGGTGGTCCTCCAGTAGAAAGACCGGGTAGGACACTGGTCAAGCAGGGGCTGAGGCTGTCTGGCTTTAATCCCCAGCTTTACTTCAGGCTTCTTGGAGATCAGTTATACCCCGTAGTCCTTATTCCCCACCTTTCAAGTGAGGATAATAGCACTTCCCTTGCAGGAGGTGGTGAAGATCAGGACCATACGGTGAGAGGGGCGATGTGAGGTTATGCTTGCTTGGACAATGGAGAGGAGTCTGCTTGTATCTGCCAGGATACAGGTGCAAGCACAAGCTCGGGCTGTTACCACCGAGGCACTGACATGCTGTAAAGCCATGATCTTGCTTGTCTCACAATAACCAGTGCTTGCAGACATGCCCTGATACAGACAGATGAGTGGGTGGGCTTGATACACGGCGTTTAAGATGGTGATAAAGGCTTTCACAGCAGAGTAAAAGAGTTTATATTGATTGTAGACATTTTATACAAACCTATGGCATTAATCTTGGAAGGGATACGTCCTGTCCAATGTATGCACATAATTCTCATTAAGACTAATAGCACTACATGTTCTCATCAAGAGGAGATTATATGCTTAAGTGTTTAAAACAAGTAGCCTTTCTTGATGCAGCTGAGCAGTCTGAATACATCCATCAGCATTTAATTTAATACAGCATCAATAAGCCCTAGGAGGATGTTTACACTGCCCCAATCTTTTGTTTAATCCACACGTTCCAGGCACGGCAGCATTAGTCTTGTAAAGCTTTGTGTGGAGAGCTCTATTTAATTGATGGACACTGAGCACTCAAAATGCTCCACTGAAAACAGATACCTCCAAGGAGCCAGCAGCTGCATCAGAACAGATATAGCAAACCAGAAGGTTGCATCTATTATGCAGGTCACCAGTAGACTAAATGGAAGTGTTATTTATTTAGTACTTTTACAAAGCAGCCCAGCAAGCTTCCTTAAAGGGGCACTTCAGCTAGAGTTGCTTCAAACTACAATGTACTTCAAACATACCTCTTATTTACATACTTGCGTACTGCAGGAAAAATGCATTTATTCCCGAGTCAGTGATTTTTCTCTTCACTTCAGAGGCAAATGTAAATTCATTGGAAATGCAGTGAAGATTTATTTTAAAGTGAGCGTAACAATACAGCTGTTATAGTATACATTTCTGAAGTGGGTATGTAGGGGAAGGTGGATTTTTATTTTCCTTTGGTAGATTTTGGATTTTCTTTTTTTTTTTTCCTTTCAATTTCAGCAATTGAAGGCCCTTGGCAGGCTGCAATTATTTCTTACCTCACTAAGTTCCTGGATTTGTATTTTTATTTAAACACACTTAAAATTCCAGAAAGAAAAGTTAATTCATTGCCGGTAAAGTCATTACATACTTCACAGAGGATCCTCTGCAGCAGCATACAGTATGAACTACATCTATTTTATATGGTACCTTCTGCATTACCACAATCATTTTATTAACTCTTCAATACGGTAACTTTCCCCAGATTGTAATTAGTATTTTCAGTATCATCGCAGTGGCCATATGTTAATACAATCTTTTTTTTTAATTTATTTTGCATTGCAAACATATAGTCAATTTCAGCTTTACAAACCTAATCCTACCCAAACCCCGTCATTTCTCTTTCCTTGTTGCTTTGACTCTCAACAAATTTTGTTGCATTATGTTGAAGTTTGAATAGCTGAAGACAAAGAAAGTCTTTATTCTGTTCCTTAAAGGTTTCAGCTAACTTTGGATGCCGTAGAAATATATCAATAGTTTATTACAGAATGAAATGGAATAAGTATTATGTTCTTAAAGCCTTGGCTATGCCTTCTGAATGTGGAATTACATTTCTACTTAGGTTCCTTTTTCCTTAACACTTTGTTTTTATTGCATGACCTTTGCCACGATAATGTGCTTCCGTGGTTTTTCTTGGATTTGCCATTTGACAGGTTTTCAGCTACACTGGCAAAAGAGTACGAGTATGAGTTAGGATGCCTCTAAGTACTCATGTAATATTTAACAGCATAATATTTTTAGCAAGTGTATTGTACCAGCCAGTCATACAAACAAATGGGGGGACAGAATGCACTGGTGACAATAGCAGCTCTGTGGATAAAGCGCACAATGAGGGTTTTCTGGATGCCACAACGCCACAGCTCAACAATGCTGACAGAGAGCAACTGTCGTTCTACAGCACCAACATTCACCAGATTAAATAAATCCACATTATTCCCCTCCTTCTCATTACAAAAATCACTAAAATGGAACATTGTCAGTGCCTCAGAGAGCCTAACGCTAATTTACAGTAGGGGTATTTACACTGCTTTGCTTTTGGAAGGGAGCCTTAGTTTAAATCAGATGAGGACCAACTTCTCCCTGCTTTAAAACCAACTATCACAGCTTCATTGGGCCCAAATAATATTATGTGGGATGCCATTCTCTTCCTGAGCTGTTAACTTTCAAACCTGCCTTTGCTTTTCTGTTCTCACTACAATTCTTTGGAAGCAACAAGTGAGTGTCCCTTTGGCCCGGCAGAATCAGTCAGAGGGAGGGCTGGCTTCTTGTCATTGTGCCCCTTCAGCTGCACGTGGAATCAGCAGGAGAGGGATCCTATGGCCGGATCAGCCCCTGCGCCTCATCCCTGTATCATCCCGTCTTCTGGCTTCACAAAGAGCTTGTGAAACCAGAAACATCGATGGCGTTATTTGAAGGATGCGTCCTGCGCATTAAATGGGAGTTCTCCTTGCTTGTTTATTTTCAAACCCATTTATTAAAAGCTGAATTTTCAGAGATGCAAAAGCGTCCTGGCATTCTAGCCAGGTGCCTGGGGACTGACTGGGAAACAATGGGCAGGGAGGGACCTCTGTAATGGCAGAGTGCAGTGCTCTGCTACCGCAGGCACCACACCATATAACCCTTCTCGTAAACCCCTCAACCTCCATTTTAAAACTAGATGAGGTTTTTATCCCTGCTCTTAGTAGAAGGTTGTTTCAGAGCCTTACCTTCAGAAGGTTTAAAAATGGTCTTTAAATTGTCAAACTAAATTTATTCCTGGCCAGTGTGCATCTTCTAGTATTGTGCCAGGACTATCCATTGGATTAAAGAGTTCTCTTCTCTGGTTCATACCCCTGCTCTCAGCTTCTCCTTTGATAGGTAACTATCTCAAGCTCTTTTAAAACACATTTACCTTTTGCTATGCGGTGTGCTCCAGAGATGTTTGAGATAGTAACGTTGCCACAGATATGGCTGTTTCTGCTGCAACACCTATCTATTAACCAGAACAGCTCAGGAATTTTCCATTTTATATTTCAGAATCAATTTTTCCTATATTTCCTTTTTACTTTTGAAAAAATTTCCTGTAATGAATGTGGAAAAAACAGTTCTGTAAAACTCCCACAAACTTCACTTTCTGGGCAGAAAATGAAATTTGAACAAAAACCTTTCAGGTGTTGCTGGAGGTGAGACCTGCCACCTGGTTCGCAGCTCCCTTCTCTCCCAGCTCTGTCACCTGGCACGGAAATCTGGGATATTCCACATCCTTGGGAGAGTCCAATCCCTGCTGCTCTGGCCTCTAGGGCTAAGCAGGGGTAACTGCGCAGCAGAAAAGCAGGTAAGCATCCCACCTGTGGGAATGGGATGCAAAAGAGAAGGTGGGGTCCTTGTCTCTCTAAACCTGGATCTGACAGGGAAGCAAGTCCTGAGCTGTCAGGTTGGAAGCGTCTTGCCAATTCAACCTTCTGCCAGCTGACAAGCACATTCTAGCAGCACAGCCCACAAGGCAGAACAAAAAAAAAATCTATTTTGGTTTTCTTTAAATCCCCTCCTGCACAAAAACCCCAACTCCTTCTGCTTTTCCATCTCAGTTCAGGGAGAAAACATTTTCAAAACCGGAAAGTGAAGTTCTCAGCTTCTGGTCTCAGCAATACTCTAGTCATGCAGTTCTCATAACAAGATTTTGTTCACCGTTCCACTGGTTTTAGCATTATTCATTGCAACACTCTCTCTTTCCTTTCTTAATCCTTTTCCCTTATGAGATTGTTAAAAGAAAATGAAGACCGGCTTTTTATCCATTTATGCCCGATGGTTTTCCCTGCAGCCTGTGTATGCAAACTCAGTCCTTGCTTTCTCCGCTTCCATGTTTACCCGTGCTTTTTTTCGTTTGGAAATTTGATACTGGTAGCGACCTTACTCTTTCTGTTTCTAAGTGCTGCCTTCTTTGCCAGTACATCACACTTTCTTCCTTACTGTGGGTCTACTTCAAGTATGTATCGCCAGCAGCTTATGTTATGAGTATAGGCAATAATAAAAGAGATGCTGTCTGTAAAACTGAACTGGCTCCAACAGTTCCAAGCATTTGCAAAGGGAACTACAGCTGCAGCAGTGTTCAAGTCATGCTCAGACATATATTTCCATCTGCTTTCTTCAAACTTTTCCCTCTTCAACCTGTGCTTCTCCTTCTGGGTTTCATTCAGGTTGGTACACTTAGAGGAGAATTAACAGACAGAACAAAAGGGTTTGCCACCTCCAGGGAGCAGAGTGGGACCTATGGGGACTGTGCCCCTCTCAGTAGCACTGCTTCACGTGGCACATCTGCAACATGGATCTTCCTGTGATAGCAGCCATATCACTGCGCATCTCTTTCACCCAAATCACGGCTGACCTCTGTGTGTATATGTGTATGTTCACAACTGCAGCATCCAACACATTTTAAAACGTGCATTCTTTTAAAAAAGGGTATTTCAGTATAGCATGAAAACAGTCACTTTGGCAATTCCTAGTTGGACTTTCTTTGCCAGTGATGTCTGCGTGACAAACTGTCTCCAAATAAAAAAGTATTCAGCCACAGTCGGTGTAAGAGGTGCCACCCGTAGACCTTGCTGGCCCTGCCCAGCCTCCCCCAGAGTCCCCATACCTCCTGCCCAGCCTCCCCCAGAGTCCCCATACCTCCTGCCCATGGGTCCCCAGGGCCCCAGTCCCTGCCTGAGCAACATCATAGCTGTCTCCAGCCGGGTCATGGCCATGCTAGTGCCTGGGTGTGCACCCTTCTGGTCGGTACCTTGACCCCAAGGCTGACCTTCTGGTTTGACCTGGACCTGCCTCATCCCCATGGGCTTGCAATCCCTGGGCTGTGTCTGACCCTATTCCCTAACACGGCAGAGGTAACACCTGAAAAAATTAAGTAGGAGGGAAAACACTGTTTATGGGAAAGGAGAAGAATATTTATGTTAACTTCTTAAATGTACTTGAAAGTGTGTTTTCTGTTGATGAAGGCTGTACTCTGCACTCAGATATATACTTAAAATTAGTCCTGTGTGTAAAGACTGTGTGCACAACCAGAGCCAAGATAATCAGTTAAATCAATTCAGAAGGGCTACCAGGATGGTAATCAGGCAGTGTTTTAATTACCAGTTTTTCAATACGCTGTACAACCAATCTCCCCAATGCTCCTCTCATCTGTTGTGCAGATGCAATCACATGCACAGTGGTGCGGTGCTTTCTACAAGGCTACATGTGAAGTGACTTCTCAGTTGGAGTTCCTGGTTCTTAAACTCATAAATAGATTATTGTATTGTAAAGCACTGAGTCTACTAAAAATAGGACTAAGAACTTTCCCCTGCTACCATCTAGGCTTGTACTTGAACTAGGAGCTGAGGCTGCGCTGCTGGGTTGAGCAATCACCCAGTCCCCCGAGCACTTAGCCTTCTGCCTACCATTACTTACTGTTTAATTATTCCTTCCAACTATGAAATATGCTTTCTTCTTATGAAAAGCATTACAAATTAATTTAAGAACTCAGAAAAGACAGGCTGCTTTCTGTACTTCTGCGTATATGCCAGTTTCATTACCATGGTACCTATATAAACCCCAAAAGAACTGAAAAGTCCTAGAACTGAAAGCTTCTATTACAAATTGTACAAGATTAAAAAATGCGATACCTCGATCAAAGGCCATTTTCACATCTTCAATGTGCTCAGTGAAGCCTGAGACTCTATAGAGGCCCTCGGACTTCAGACCTGAAACAAAAAGTTCTTGGTTAACTTTGCTTCAGCATCCAACAAATATTCAGGCTTACAAACAATAAAGCAACAAATCTAGTAAGTGTAGCAAATATTAATTGTAATGTGAAACTCTGGAGCATTTAAGGAAGGATCAAGATAATTTTAAATTGTTTTTTAAAGGATTAAACAATTTTAGAATTTATACTTTCTGATTTTGTTAGGTACACAGTTGATTATGTTAAAGGAAAATATTGCAATCTGCTAATGGTGGAGCATGTGATGTTATCATGATTTATTCATTTTATGTAGGAGATTTTCCTGGATTTGCCTATAATTAATAAAGCTTTAGAGGTCTCCTTTCCTTTTACCAGTTGCTTAATGATAAATACCAACGCAAGTAAGAGACCGCCTTTCCCTATGAGCACATTTGTTCCCAGCTCTGCTCTCCGCTTTTATTTATACATCGCTGATAGATGTGATGGATACTGTTCTCCTCCACATCAGTACATCTCTCCTACAGCTCTTTCACCGCAAGAGACTTGCTATTGCGCCAGACCAACATGAAATGCAGGGCGGCCCAGCAGAGCAGGCATAGCTAGCCAAGCGGAGTTACACATACGTTATTTATTTTAATCCCAGAGCTCCTTATTGTGACTATGCACAGTGCTAACCTACTTATAAGATTCAATACGCTCTGTTTTCTTAAGAATGAAATCAGTATCTTACATAGTTCTACAGCAATTAAAGAAAGAAATTTAAAGACGTTGAAAAAACAAAGAGCAGGCAGCAGGTTTTATCTTAATCAATACATGTACAAGTGATTAGATCTCAAATGCAGCGTGGCTTCCTGCTATATCATCAGAGCAAAGGTCTTCTGTCTCAGTCCAAACTATTCTAGCTGTTTGTCCCTGCAATGATGATATAATCCTGGTAGAGCTTTACGGAGCAATGCAGGGGATTTACTTGTAAATCTTTGATTCATTTCAGTAGATGATGTGTGGCTTTGAAATCCCTATGGCTAGCATCATTGTGTTGCCATGCTGATTACTGCGATGCCATGAATTCAACATTATGAGATTCCCGTGCTGAAGCTATGACTAACAAGGAAATTTGGCTTACTGGGCAACACAACATACACATTTGCTATCCAAAGCAAAAATACATGATCATTACTCTGTTGCGTTGGAGGGGGTATGGTATTTCTCCAATCTGGCATGCTTCTGCATAGCAAAAACCTGTCACAAGCCGGAGCTTTGGCTGTGACATGGCACCTGAGCCACAGCATCCATCAGTCAATAGCTGAGCATCATGTGAAACCCTGCGCGGTTTGTGACACACCACAAAATGTCACAGCCTGTGACCTCACTTCTCTGAGTCGCTTCCAGTCACTTGCGTTCTCTTGCCCATAATGTCCGGAAAGGTTCTTAATAATGGGTTTGATTTAAACCGATTACTCTGAAATTAGAAGTGTCTCTAGGTATGTTAAAAGAAAATAATGAAAAAAGACACAGAAACATGAACCTAAAGTTCACCTTAAAGTTCACCCCTTTCAGAAGTGTAACGTAATACATGTTTTGACATGTTTTCAGAAAGCATTTCAGGAAATCGCATTATGAAATGTCATGATTTAATTATTTAATTTTCCTAGCTAATGCAAAGCAATATATCACCTACACTAAAAAAACACCTTCTCTTACCCTTTCTTCAGTGTGCATGAGCATACTACCCTGTCCTAGCTAAGCATGTAATTCAAGTCGTCTTCATTTAATTGTGTCTGCTGCTTTCCTAAGCACACAAACCTCTTGCTTCGATCTCTCGAATACAGGAATCCACAACCATCGGCCTCTGGGTATTGTGGGCTTTCACCAGTGTGGTGAGATCGCAGCAGTAGACTCGCTTTATCCTCTTGAGGTCTGGCTGGCAGTCGTTGGGCACGTATTTGGAGCACTGCTTATGTACGTTCAACCCGCAGTCTGTAAACAAAGTTAGCCAGGTTAATTAATCCATGCTAACGCCGATAGGTCTTGGCTAACAATTTATTTCCTTGGGCAACATGAAACAAGGGGCATAACTTCACCATCAGTCAGCAAAGCTTGAATAAATAAGACGGAGGTGAGAAGGACAAGCATGGAAATCTCCTGTAAAAAACTTACAGTGGGCAAAGTAAACTCCAGCATAGTCATTAAAAAAAGCTATAAAAGCTCTGGATGTCCTTCACACACCTCTGAGACAGAGGTGACTGCTGGTGCAGTTGGGGTCAGTTCACTGCCAGACACGTAGCGGTTGCATTTGAAACCATGGGACTTAACTTCTGGGTATTTTAGTTCAGCCATTTATAAAATTAGCACAGTAATGACTGTCTTCTGCTGGCTAGCTTGCAGCTTAGCGCTGCTAAAGGGTGAGGGACCTGAGATTCACCTGAGCACTCCAATTGTGACAGCGCTTTGAGGTAGCGTGCCTCCCTTCCCCTTCCCCACTCCTGCATTTTGGCTTGCTCTGCCACATCAGCAGCCTCCCCATCCCTGTCTCATCACTTCGCTGGTGACTCAAGTGAGCCCTGTGTTTAGTCTGTAGGTCAGTTTAGGCATATAAAATGCTGTGAAAGGCACGATGTAAACAAGAGTGATTCATTTTATAAAATGGTTCTTGGTGTCTTCCTCCAGAGTCAAATCCTACTCTTGGTTGCATGGGTGGGTTGCTATTAACTTAAACATCACCACTTGATCTCCACAAATTGAATTTTTCTAATAGATTCAAACATTCAGCCAAATGAATGTATAAGCCTCAATAAAGCAAACACCACCAACATGGGTCACATTATCTCCGAGAACTGTGATTCCTGTTTTAATGCCTTCCCAGGCATGCCCATCCCTGACAGGACCTTTTGGACTAACTTAACATGTCTATCATCACTAATAAGTCACTTACTGTTTTTTCAGTTGACTTACTGCCTGAGCTATTAAAAATGTAAACACGTCTTTATTACTTGCAGCACATTTCAATATTATTCTCTATAAAATATTAATCAAGCAAAATCATATCATCACTACCAACACACCTACACATTTAATGGAACTGGTGGTTTTTGTGTGTTTCTCCATACAGTTATTACTGCATAATACATTATTGTTCTGTGAAATCTAAACAAATGTGAGCAGCTGCAGTTAGGATCCTCCCTGTATTGTTTTCAGTGCTGTTCTCCAAGCCTTTGAAGTTAAAACCAAATGCATCTGTCTACTTAGAGTTAAATGTTGGTAATTTAATGAGGGAGAATATTATGTTTCATACTAAATAAATAAGCCTTTTCATAAGTTTAATATTTTATGTATGTGAAAAAATACAGCTGTATGCATTAGTGAGGTCGGGTTTTGCACACTCATGTTTAAGACCAAATAGGTTGAAAAGCAAACTACTATTATTTTTCCTCTTTTTTTAATGTCCTTCTCATATTCTTTGTGTTACCATTATTCATTTACAGGCAGAACAGACATAGCAGTAACCGAGACCGCACTTATTAAAACTGTGCATTTCCGAAAGGTGTTTTGACCCTTTGAACTGCTGTTTAAATTTTAGGTAACCTCCTCTACCCCTGAAAGGCAGATGTCAGGGTCGGATGCGTTCGGTGCTGGTCTGAGATCCGGAACGCCCAGAGGTCAGGGCAGGGAGAGGTAAGACAGAAGCATATTCAGGTGAGACACTGAAGGGATTGAAGGTCCGTAGAAAGAAGTTATGAAACCCCATTTCCAATGCACTTGCTGAATCCAAAAGCTCGTGATGTGACAATTATTGCATTTCTGCGAGATCGTTATTTTTCACAAAAGAACAAACAAATTTAAAATAATTAAAACACTATTAAAATGCTGTAGTTATAGAAGCACCAGAAAACTAATCCTTCTGGGAAAATGAAGGTCATATTTTTTGCTTCTCTTGAGGGGGGATACTTAAGGCTTGCAGCAACACTTGGTGTTTTTATAGGACACAGGTGACAGTGCTTTTGCAGACAAGGGCATTTCTCAGCCATTGGTGGCAAAAAGATGAATTGTGAAGCCTAGTTGCTGGCTGGGTCTGCCATCTCCAGAACTTGTTTCTTAAGATGTAAAAACATTCAGGGATAGCTTGATGACACCATAAAGAAGAATTCTTAATGTATACACCAAGGCATATGCATGACCGAAAGAATGTCACCTTCAGCGACCAAGGACTGGTAGCTGCATTTCGAAACCAGCTCATGGGGAAAACGACAGCCTTTTAACTTGCCCGGGAGGATTTCTTGCCTTGTTTTGTAAAGTAATCCTACCCCCCCTCCTGCAGGGAGTGCCGGCTGGGGGTGGGAGGGAGAGCCGAGCACTTCAAAAGAAAGACAGAAGATGTTGAAGGGCTACCTGAACACCTCACTCCCTGAGCGATGAGACCCCACATGAAGTTGGCGCAGTATTCACACCAGTGCGGACCTCGAAACGTGTGGACCTGTAATACAAATGGGGAAAAAAAAAAAAGAAATGGGGTCACTGGGAGGCAGATGGTCTGACAGATGGAACAACTGAAACTGATAAACAACAGAAGATGCAGTACGAGTAAATCACACAGTGCCCACATCTTTCCAAAGCCTAGATGAAATAAACCATGGGAACATAAATTTGCTTTGATCTTGAAGTTTATCTTTCAATAGGTTTAAGATAACAGAGAACTGGGCTGTATACGTCACTGAAAACAAATCGGTTTTGCTAGCTGACATTTTAGCTATAGCGGAGGGGAGGAAACCAGGTTCACCAGTCAAAGGAGAAAAAGTAAAACTAATAATCCAAGGAACTGTAGTCAGTGCTTTTATTTGACTAGTTCAAACAAAACAGGAATGATTCAAACACTCTTCAACAGATCACTTGAAAGTAGGGGAAATGCCATGACAGAAAGTCCCTTTGAGTGCACCACGTTTTAGTTCCCCATAAACGCGTGTAACCACAGAGCTGGTGCAAGAGCCATGTTCGAAGAGCAGCAGGCAGATTTGAGCACACTACGACTATGGTGTTACATGTGCATTTATATGTCCTTCCAACGCAGGACAAAACTCGAGGCGATTGCTGTAAATTGGTATCGGGAATGATAATGAATGATTTGTGCAGCCTTTCCAGGCAGTGGTTGGGTAATGGTCTGATTTTGCATGCTGGAACCCATTGGTGATAAAAGCGAATGACACCCTTCCCCACTCTAGTAAGTAAACTGAACTCACATTGGGAAAAGATGTCAGTAGGGTCTTTTTCAGCAGAGCAAACTTCATTTTGCTACAGTCCCCACATGAGTAAGTAAGGAGGAATAAAACGACCTGCGTGCTGAGAGAGCCCACGGCTCCCACGCCAGGTTTTGCAGACCACCGCTGCTTCCTCCACTACTTTTCCAAAGGCTACAGCAGAAGACCTTTTTTATTTAAGATGTATGTTCTGGTAAAGTAAGCATTCAATTTTCATTGAAAAGAAGAGTAAATAGTGAGGTCTACACCCGTGTGAATGGACGTGGTATGAGCTAGTTCTGGCCACAGACTTAATTGAGCTTAACAAAACATAAATCACGCACACTCAGGCTGCTATTGCTTCCTTTTCCTTCCCTCTGCTCTTGTTTACCCGTCGGGTGGATGGCTGAAAGGCCACTTCCACCCCCTGGGATGGGAAAAGCTGCTCTGTACTTTATTCATAGAGTAAAAAAAAAGGTCATTGCCCTTTTCAAATAAACTTCGTGAAGTTTTCAGCCAAGCATTTGGCTTGCTAATGTTTTTGCCCCATTTGTCTGCAGGATCATACCTAAACAAGTCTGTAGTCTTGAGTCCATTCCCCAGGGAGATGAAGTATAGTGATTTTAATACAGACCTCTCTTTATGATTTAGTGATAAAAATGTGCGCCTGACCACAAAAGACTCCTGACCAACTACTCATAGTCAATAATTGCATGAATAAACTTAAAGCAACAGAAATTCTTCCTCCCTTTTAATAGTCAAAGCTCTGAACTGGAACGTCTGACTGGTAATGCTTATTTTTTTAATTGGTATTTTACCTCTCAGAAAAATGTGTATCTCTGGGAAACAAGACTTTGTATCCCTGTGAAACACAACTTTGCAATAAAGTTTGAGATAAATAGATATATATACACACACGTCTTGTTCATTTCATACCTTATTTTATTTTTCAGGGTGGGTAGCATGGATTTCAGGCACAGCTTTTAGTGGGGGTAAATGGCTGTACCTAACATCGGCTGATGACCTGAGCTTCGGGCATATGCTCTGTGTGACCTTGAGGGGATATAAAACTACGGATACAACTAATTATGCCTGCATCTTTAACATTTTTAGACTGATAACCACATAATTAGTAGGTCTGCAGCTGCATTTAATTGTGGGTGAAAATCACCTGCTGTGGGAAGACAGCTAACTGTCTTCTGCTTTGCAGCGGTTTACAAAAGCCAACCTCGTGAGAAGTGCTTGTAAAAGCTCAGTCAGGATTTTTAAAACCGCACCATTTCACGTTTAAAGTCCATCACAGTTGCTAGGATATTGGGGGCCTACTTGCTCACTTTACATAAAGCTTATTTCAGCTGATCTCGCTGTGGCATATTTAGAAAATGGTAGCTGATTATTCCTTGATCTCTCCTGTCATTAATGGGAAACAGTCATCAACGCTGACTGCGGGCTCCATCTGAGAAGTGCTGACTGCGCACCCTTCCCTTGTTCCCTTCAGCCTGGTGGCCCTCAAAGGTTTAGCTCTCTCTATTCATTCACTTCAATTTTTCACGGATCTGCATTTTCGCACAAACAGCAAGTTCCCAACTGAAATGCCCTGAGAAAAGTGAGTCTTTGTGGTTTCTGGTCAAGTGACATAGGGAACTACTCGCTATCTCTAACTGAAAAAAGGGGATCTTCAAAAGTTTCTAGATGCAGGTGGAAAAAAATATCTTAAGATGCAGTTTTGAACTAAGTCTCTTATGGCTTGCCATTAATTGTAAAGAAATAATGAAGGAAGTCTGTTCTTATGAACACAACACTTGAATGCAGCCCGAAGCTTGCACACAACACTTCTGAATGGTAAGTGGGAATTTTGCCTGCAAACTGCCCTCATCTCTATTTTAAATAAGGAGAGGTAACAGCAGGTCTTAGGTTTTTGAGATGGGCTTTTAGGTTTTGCCCCATCCTTTGTAACTGCATCACTACAAATAGCCTGGGCTTAGATTTTTTGGAAACACGATGAAGATCTATTTATTAGTGGTCCCCACAACATCCTGAGGTCTCAGGAGACCTCTCTGCATACACACAGCATAGGCTCAGGCTGCTTAGGCTACAGTCAACACATAATTCCAACTTTTAAGAAGAATTTACAGGGAAGCATTTCTTCATACAAGCCAAAACCATGATGTTTCAGACTATACACTGTACTTTTCAGTCTTTCATCTTCTTTCCACCATGTGTAACTCCTAACTTCTTTACTCTGTTTCCTTTCCAGCTCTTTCAAGGAAAAGTTGTTTCTTACATTCATCCTCTCTTCTCTGCTGGACGATCACTAGACTGCGTGTCTCTTCTTGTTGCCTTCCTGTGCTCTCACCTTCGCCCCTCAGCCCTCCCCTGCCCTTGCTTCCAAACAGCAGAACCCCCCATAGGTGCTACCTCATGCAGTTTTAGTCTGAGTCTAAGCCGTGTTCACAGGGGGAAAAGCTAAGACCAAAGTTAAGGAGTGCCAATACAGAGGCAAAACAAAACAATCCCTTAAGCAAAACTGCAGAAACAAACTAAAAATTGCCTTGATTTGAAACGCATGTTTTTTACTGGCATTATGTGGTGCTGTTTCTGAGACAATTTTGTTTATCTTTTCTGTTTACATCCAAAGAAAATAAGATATTTTTCAGACTTTCGCCTGAATACATGCACATTTGTACTCTCCTGTGGACTCCTGCTGAACCTGAGCTCTTTGCAGGGAAGAAAAGCTGAGTCGGCTGTTATTTTTGTTTAAATACATACACATAATCTTCATGATGTCTGGAAAAAATGCCTCCCCCACACCCTTTGTCTCCCAGCAGCGGTGTTTGTCTGCAGTGATTAACACCAGGGAAAATTTATCCCAGAGCCTCCTTTCTCCCAGCAGATCTTCTGACTTGTCAGTAATCAGCTGCCTCTACTCCACTAGCCCGCCTGCAAACGGGATTTGCCCATGCTGTAGTGGCAAACAGGCACAATATTGTGGTAAATGCACATTATTCAGCTGCATTCGTTCACTTAGAGCAGCACAGAGGCCCTCTCATGAATTCCCAGCCTAGAACAAAACGTGTGGAGCGTCCCCAAACTCCACGCTGCTGCCCTTGGGCACGAGGTGACCTCACCACCAGCTGGGACCCCCCTGGAGTCGGCAGGTAAAGCACATCCCAAAGAGCCCTGCTGGATCCCAGCTGCAACGAGATGCAAGAGGACTTTGCGATCCAGTTAGGCTGACGCCCACAAAGTTACAGAAATACCTCTGTGTTTTTTCTAAACAGGGCTTCAGAGATTTATTCTCTTTCCTCAATTACGGTATGTCTACACTGGCTTATGCAAAGTTGTCCCGCCAGACAGACGCCAGCTCCAAACCTAAACCCATGTGACTGTGTTGTGTGCTCAGGATGAACCCAGCTTAACAAATCAGTCTGGATCCTAAATCTTTTTTTTGTTCATTTGCCTTGAGTGCCTTGAAATTTGGAAGAGAGGCTGAAGGAAAAGCACGGATGCTCAGAATGGCGTCATTCTCCAAGCTCCAGCGCTTCTTTTTAATTTTTGTATTAGCTTGGAAAGGATGGAGGGAGATCCATCCTTGCTCTGAATGCATGCCTTGAGTCTATTTCTTCCTTTTGTTCCTTCTCTCTTCTAGTAGATAAGATCTTTGGTGTAAGATCTGCAAAAATCTCATCAGCTTCACTAAAATTGTGCCCTTCATTTTTAAGATTCTTCCTGGCTAAAGGACAAGAGCTAAGGAGTGTCTGTTTATCCATGAAGAATTGCCTATGACAAGATTATGATGGACACTGTGACACGTAACCTTTTCCCTATGAACTGAGATGAATGACACAATAATACACATCAGTATTCACTTAAAAATGGGGAAGACAACTCTTTGAATGTCTGCAAAATAACGTTCTCCTTCAGATAAATCCCATATCATCATACCCTGAGTGCTGTCAAAAGCCATTAAGAATTTTGCCCCAAGACCCATAAAGCCATTCTTTCTCTTTTAAATATTTTCTTAATCCTTTTACATAATGAATATGGAATATATTAAAGGTACAAGACTTAAATTTAGCCGTCCTTTAAACCTCAATGTTCTAGTCTAAGCATTCTATCCACTTTTTTTTTCAACTAGACATGTTTAAATATACTCCTTTGGAAAACTAACTGTATTTGCATAGTGAACATTTCATTAAGTAAATGTAACACTTTTGACTGGCCTTTCTGGGCAATTTATTTTCTTTAATGTTTCTTCCCTAAGTTTTTTTATTTCCCTTACTAGGATAAAAAAAATAATTTTGTGCTGTCAAGCTTTTGAGTACATATATATTTTAATCGTGGTTTTCCAGTCAGACTATGACTCTTTGGAAAAAGAAAGGAACAGAGACTGTACAACAGCTAGATTGTGCAAACACAAAGTTAACTGGGCACATGTCCAGCTATAAATCAAAGCCAAAACAAGGGGAATTTTGAAGAGGAAGGAATGCATAGGTCAAAGTGGAAAAAAGTCTTCATCATGAGAAAATATTTTCTACTTAAACTAAAATAGTTTTGATATTAAAATGATAATGAGGGCAAAACCCAGAAAGAATGAAAGCTGGTTTAATCAAGCAAGAAAACACAGAGTACTTCCCCTATTTCTTTCAGTGCTGATCAGTGAGAAAAATATTGACTTTTCTGTAGACTGGGTCAAGGAGGGGGAATGAGAAGAGGGATGCTATTATTTGCATTGCTCACTGATATTAAGTTATTGATTTACCAACTACAGCAGAAGGTCTGCAGAGGGGAGCAATGTCTACACAGCAGAATACGTAGAAAAATAAGAAGTGAAGCTTTTTCGCTAAAGCAGGAAACCAGTGAAATCATTTTAATCGGTGCTTCTCCTTTCTTGACAGGCCTGAGATGAGTATCAGAAAATTCTCTTTCTGCTAATGAACTGAACTATTCTGACAGTGACCCAGATCAGCATCCTTAAGGAGCATTAAGTAAACTGAGGTTTCAAAGCTGAGATGCATTCCTTTCTTGTCTTGTTACTGCCTTTTATTCTCTCTGTATCCATCCCGATAAGCATCAAACCGCAATTTGACAGCATTAGATACGGTAACTGGCTGGCACACTCTGAAACCAGCACAGTCCTTTTGGCAACACATTTTAGTACAAGCTGCCTGGAAGGTCCGTTTCCAAAGCTGAGTCACTTCCCTGCTGCAGCATGCCAGACACAGCACTTGGGGGAAAAAAAACCCTTAAGAATCTGATTTTGTATGTATAAGACAGCAAAAAGATGATCCATTTAAACACCCCTGTGTTTGTCCAGCTATTTAGTTTAGTTTGACAAGCAAACACAAGCTCAGACCCTATAGCTCAGTGGGACTCTGAGGGCATTTCCTTAGCATATGGTGGTGGAACAAAAGCTGGGAGACAATACCCCCGCCGCGCTCTGCTTTATTGTTAGGGAGCACCCGAGCTCCCTCAACTTCTTCTGAAAACAGAAATGGCCCAAAATGTTTGCTGGTAAAATGCTACCGGCTTCTGATAACAACCAGGCTTTGAAAAGGGGCCTTTCCATCATTTAAAAACAGATACACTTTAAGAGAAAGACAATCAATATGAAATACTTTTTTTCTTCTGAACAAAAAAAAAGAAAACTGAATCTGGGCAAAGAGAGCTACAATGCCAATCAAGTACTGTACTGAGTAGCAAAACCGTTATTTGGATTAAGTGCCTGTGTAAAAGCATATTAAGAATGCAGTAAAGGGAACTTAAAGTAGAAAGTAAAATGTTTTTTTTTCAAGACTTTTCTCAGGGCTAGTACAGATGGGCGTGTGAAAACCCCATCACAGCAAAGAATAAAATGCGAGACATCAAAACAGAACTTTTTAGCTGAGAATAATAGGAAGTTGTGCTTACCTTAAAATTGTGTGCTTTTTCATAGTTGAAATGGTTGTCGTTTTGAGTTAAGGCTGCTCTTCTGACCAAGGAGGTGATCTGCGAATAGGCAAAGAGTTTCAGAGGTTGCCACAAAAGTGCCCCCTTGACTCCCACCTTCACCCCCAGGGCCACGGCCAGGAGCTCTTGGCGCTTCCTCCCTCGCTTCGATTTGTGAACCACGGCGCAGTTTTTCTCATTTTCCAGCCACAGATCCTCTGAGAACATAGCGCTGGGATCCCAAATCTTTTCCCTGTCTTCCTCGGCGCCCGGGAGCCTGACTGTAGTCAGTACGGTACAGTTTGTCCAACTGCTTCTGATGTTAGACAGCAGATTTGAAGCAGCTGCAGCCCATTCTGCCGAGACCTCTGGCATGTGACTTGAATGGGCCGTCTTGTGGGACGGAAGGAGCTTCTGCATCTGAATAAGTAACGGCCTGTGCCGTGCGATTTCTTAAGGCAGATGTGTGCCTCGAACAATAGCCCGAATTCATACACCGACCAACCTTCCCCCTCTCCCCCGGCCCCCGACCCTCCCCAAGCGGTGGTCTCCAGCTAGGTGCTGCCGAAATACCAGCCCCGGGGGTGGGGGGGTCAAAACGGCGTTACAGCTTCACGCCCAAGCGCATTTCCAGGGACAGAGCACTTCAACTCCGCAGCACGTTAAAAATGAACAAACAAACAAAAAGCCCCGGGAAAGCCCACACAACCGAATCCGATGCTGCATCCAATTACACTCAGACTCGGAGACTTATCAGCCAGCAGTCTGTGTGCCAGGAGATTAAGACCTTAAAACCATGATGATTGTTTAATCTTACAGGGCTAAAAAATTTTTTTTTTCCATATCCTGTACAAAGGGAAAAATCCAGCTGCAGTCCAAGCATTAATAGCACTTTTATGCCACGTTTTAAACCAGGGCATTTTGTCAGTGTGCACTTGGTAGCACAGAGTTAGCTGTCAGGGGAAGTCGAAAGCCCAGCTGGGAGGATGCAGGCGAGGAAGCCCCCAAGCCCTGTGCTGTGCTCGAGTAAAGGCAGGGGAGCTTCACGGGGATGGAGGAAGCCCATGTGCACAGCCCTGTTTGCAGAACAGGGTCTGCAGGGTAGCAAGAATCACAGTATCACAGAATTATAGGGGTTGGAGGGGATCTCTGGAGAACATCTGGTCCAACCTGCCTGCCAGAGCAGGGTCACCCAGAGCGGGTTGCACAGGAACACATCCAGGCAGGTTTTGAATATCTCCAGAGATGGAGACTCCACCACCTCTCTGGGCAGCCTGTTCCAGTGCTCTGCCACCCTCAAAGTAAAGAAGTTCCTCCTCAGGTTTGGATGGAACTTCCTATGTTCAAGTTTGTGCCCGTTACCTCCTGTCCTGTCACTGGCCTCATCCTCCTGACGCCCATCCTTTAAGTATTTATAAGCATTGATAAGATGCCCCCTCAGTCGTCTTTTTTCCAAACTGAAAAGACCCAAGTCCCTCAGCCCTTCTTCATAAGAGAGATGTTCTAGTCCCCTAATTATCTTGGTAGCCCTATAGACTTGAAGGGGGGAAGTGTTTTCTTGTTAGAGCCCAGGCACAGGAGGGATCTGAAGCTCGATCAGTCTTGCAGTGTTACTTTGGGCATGCAATTCACTTCTTCACGGGCAGGTAGTTCCCCGTCCCAGGACACAGATGTGTGACACCGAGCATTCCCTGGGAAGCACGTTCAGTGCCTCCTCCCCACCGGCTTCTCTCCCCCCAGCTCCCCTCTCCTGCTTCCTCCTGCCCGTTCTCCACCCGTAAGGGGAGGACATGAGTTACACTGTGAGATTTAATTCTCTAAGATGTGTCTAACACTCGACATGCTGCGACAGAGCAAACCGGGGGCTACCAATGCTATTGGGAAAACGGCCTCTTTGAACTGGAGACACTAAAGACCACATCAGCCTTTTACAGTCTGCCCCACTTCAACTTACCCAGAAAACATATGAAATTAAAGTATTTAATTCACTCATATTAACTTGCGAAGTTAACTTGCGTCTTTTTTTTTCAGTCTGCTTTTACCTCAGGCTGAAAAGCCGTAAGGTTCACCTAATTCACTTACTAAAACCTCCCCCATATAGACTGCCTGCTCTTACTAAAAGCAATGCTCTCCTGATTTGAAAGCCCGTGGGGACAGATGGTCGGCCATCAGTAACATCAGGCCGTGCAATTTCAGATAGTGCCCTACTTAGGGGTTTTCAAGAAGTTGTGCAACCTGCAAAATCAGCTTCTCCGTTATAAAACGATGCACCTATTTCTATGTATAGCATACTTAATTCCTTTCTTTTCCAGGTAACTCGCAGCACCTCCTGTCACGTGCGCCTGTACTCCAGAGCTTCTGCTCCTTGGTAGGCAGGACCTCCACACAACCCCATTGCTCCCCGGGCAGCCTCCGCCTGCCCAGCCTTTCCCCAGGGCTCGGCAGCTTTATCTGGCCACCGCTGACAACTGGCTGTGATGCATGTATGAACATCGCTCTGCCTGGAGGAAATCCCTGCTGCTCTTCCATATGTCCTCCCGCTAGTGTGTCCCGATTTCTGCTAGCTCAGGACCTTTATCTGCTTTCCAAGAGGTGAAGACAGACTATACCTCCCCAGCTTTCTCTCAATCTATTTCAAGAGACGAGGAGCACTGGTTTTAGGTACATCCCTGACCCCACCAGCAGCAATGGCTTCAGTTTGGGCTATCATGAAGGAAACTTAGGAGCAGCTTGAAGTTCTTACTACACTCCAGTTTCTTTCCTCAGTACCATTTTAAATGTATTTACATTTATCTGTACCAAAAACCCCAAACTAGCTCTAAGTTGCTACACACCCCTGGAGCCACAGCATCTAAATCCCCATATACACATAAGCTGCTTTCTCTCTTGACTTCCAGCATAACAGATCTAAAGTCAGAGAGAGGTCGGTTTCCTAATAATGCTCTGATATTTGTATTTATGTCACTAGACTGATAAAAATCCCATTATATAACCTATGTTGTTTACATAATATGGTAGATTTGACACTCAAGCTACAGGCTTATGATGATACATCTTGGAATTTCTATTTATTAAACTATTTTTGGAATATCACAGTATCATCCTGGGATCAGACATACAGTACTGTATCTAATGGAAACTCTGTTTGCACAGAAGCATTAAACCTGATAGACGTGGAGAAGGACAACTCAGCTAAACCAGTTCATATGACTAAGGCAGATCAGTATTTACTGTTTATCATATATGAAATTTTATGTATCCCCGAGGTTGTTTTTTCTGCATTGCTTGGGCCCTGTTTAGACAGTTGTTTAGTGGGACCCCTTGCAAACACAGGATGTGTACAGAAGGCCAGCCGTGAGTGCATCCTCTTAAGACGCTTAATCATACAAAGCCCAACCAGGTTTGATGATTAAAACGGTGCTGTAAAACTGAGATGAGCTGGACCACATATGTAACCCCTTCCCTCCCTAAATACAATGCAAACAACAGCAATGACAGATTCTCAGCAGCGACCAGTTCCAACGTACTGATACCACAGGCCAACCCCAGTGCTCTCTTTTACCCTTTTTTTTTTTTTCTTAATACAAAATTTACTGCACATGGTGTCAACTCATTTAAAGAGCACCTCTTGATCAAGTTAGCAAGTTAGCCTGCAGCTAAGGAAAAAAAAGCCAGCGGCTAAAAATATTGTTGCTGGTTGTCACCGAACATCTAAGCCAGCGAAGGCTGAAAGGCAAATACGGGATGTCTGCGTTTTCAGACCAAAGGATTTCTGCATAACACATGATTTTAGTTTACTAGTCTCTCTGCAAAACACATGTACTGCATAGCAAACTGGGCACTTACAGCAAAATAAATGTCACTGAACCAGAATAATAAAATTAAAAAGGGGGGGG
>VYZM01013173.1:81005-96999 GCA_013398915.1 Dromas ardeola
CAGCTGTTGCTCCATTTCCAGTACGCCTTCGCAGAGCTGAGCCACACCATTGTCTCTCCCCTCAAACACTGGCATCTTGTTCGCCAACAAAGGCCTCGGGGGTAGGAAAGAACAAACTGTAGTGCGAAAAGCTTTCGGTTCTGTACATGTGGCACGACTGCTGTCGTAGTCGCGCGGGCAGCGCCGAGGACAAGCAGGCGGTGGGGGAACTTCACATGCCGCCCTGCTTCTCCGTGCCGGGAAGAGATGCTGTGGGAGCGATGGCTCCTCTCCCCCAGCCGCCGCCGGGACGGCGTGGGCTGGCAGGGACGGGGCCTCGAGTGGCAGGGCCCTGGCTCACCGCTCTGCCTGCCGAAGGGCACAACTACGGCGGGCAGAGGAGCGGCACGGGCACGTCTCCTTGGACAACACCACGAGTGAAAGGGAGATTGCTCCGTGATGAGGAACGGTGACAAATCCACGACTGATCTCTAACTAAATATACTTAACACCGCAGATGGATACAGTCATAGGTCAAAGAGAGGCCTGTTTCCTCGCAGGCACGGCATACTCGGTAATCTGCCAGACAAATTATGTTTGCTCAGTTGCAAACACGCGGTGGAGATGACACACGGTGCAGGAATCTCACAGCTATTGGGTTTTTCCCTGGTTTTCTCCCATGGAGCCCTTCCCACGATGTGCTGGGGAGACAATGCTGGTAAGGCATGCAGTGCTCTACAGCGAAACACAGGGCACAGAGGGGAAACAGTGGGGGAGGCTAGCCAGCCAAAGCCTTCGCCATTCCACAGTGCCACCAGCCCGTGCCTCCCACTGCCCCGGCACCGGGAGCTGCCACTAAAAGGCTTCTGTGCCGCTGACACACTGGGAGGAAACAAGCTCCAAGCAGAAAACGTTCTGAATATGAATCAGAGCACAATGCCCGCGGAGCGGCGCTTGCCAACCCCGTCTTGCAGAACCCACTTTCCTAAGAAACCCTGCCTCTGGCGGGAAGGCTCTCCACGTCAGCGTTGCTCCGACTGCAGTCGCTGGGAGCACCCCTCGATCACAGGTCCATCCGGACTCCTCAAGGGTGCCGTCTTGCCCACTGAAAGCCCAACAGTCTCTCGTTGCCAACATTAAACTTCCTTTCAGGTGAGCCGGAGCTCAGTAAACTGAACACCATCATTAAAAAATCAGCACCGCAGGTTTTTTTAAAGAATTAAGATATATCTATAGCTTTGCTTTTTACTTCTCAGAGTTTCAACTTCTTTTTTTAACTATTTTTAATAACAACCAGTCCCTCTGCAAATCATGAGTCTGAGGAGCTGTGGACAATATGCTGGAAGCGTTTATGGCAGCACATTATCTACTCTGGGGCCCTGTTCTGGAGAGCCTGGGTGCACTTGCATCACCAGTAATCCCACCTATCTTTTGGGGATAACCCACTTCAGAGCAAAAGGAACTGCTCATTTAGGAGGACTCCTGCAGTAACTGCTCTGAAGTTAAAATTATTAAAATTTTAATCTTTACACCTCTCCTAAACCAATGTGATTGACTGTTTATCAGCATCGCAGTGACCAGTTGTCATTTATATGCACTTCTTTCTCACAGGGTATTCGATCCCCTCCCCTGCAGGTAAAAGATATAATTTACCTACAGCAAATGGAAATATAATCTCCCTTAAACTTCAGATCCCCTTTCTGAATCCTTCTCAAACATATTTTTCTGTACACATTATGATTATTTTTCTCAAAACAATGTAGTGAACCAAACAATGCAACAGCCAAAGGTGAAATGCTGTAGATTCAGGAAGGCACTGGCGAGACTATTATTAAAAATAATAGCTGCTGTAAGCCTCTTATAGAGGATTAATATAATAAACTATTGTCTATTTTGGAACAACAACTGGAGGTTACATTAAGTGGTATGCAATTACATATTCATCTCCAATTAAAAAAATAATGGGTGGACTAAAACCTTTTCCGTGTCAGGCAATTGTACCACTTAATGCATTACGCTTTGTATTTCCCATCCGCTGTTGTATTTAACATGTCTGAAATAGTATTTTGATTTCTTATTTTTGTAAACTATAGTAAATATGCATTGTATTACAAATACAATGTTGGTATCAAGGAAGAAACAAGTTCAGAAATAAGGAAAGGATCTGGGTATAGGATGAACTAACTCAGGGATTCCCCCGAATAACCCTGTAGAGATTAACATGGTAACAGCAGGTCTAGCCTATTTATTGCCTCCACTTCCTTTCCTCCTACTCTCTCCTTTATCCTTCCCAATCTATCCCCCTACTTGTCAAGGTCATTAATGACGTTTTCCTGGTCGAGTTAATGAGCCTCTCCTCTGTGCTTAATATTCATGACCCAAACGGTAGGAGAGGGATGGAAGAGTGGGGGCGTGAGGGCTCAGCGGGGCAGGCGAGGGCAGAGCCGGACACCGCAGCCATTGCTGCCGCCACCGAGGAAGAGGAGCACCAGGTCCCCCACCGTGGGGCTGGCAGGAGCCACGTCACCTGCAAATAGGGCTTTCTCAGGGAAACAGCACTGAATTTATTTCTGAATTACTTCTTGTTCCCTGTGTGGATACAACACATGTGACTGAATTTAACTGACTGCAACGTATGGGAATAAGTCCCGCTATCACACCTATAAATTAAAGCGTATCTATGATAACAACTGATCTGTCGTCAAACCAAAATTAAAACATAATATTTATCCTGATCTTTGTAAAAAATCTGCAGTGATCCTGTTATTCTGTTAATTATGTTGTTTTTGTTGACAACAAAACTAACAGAGTATTTTTCCAACAAATAGACATTTAAGGATGGAATGGAATGGATGGATGGATGGATGGATGGATGGATGGATGCGTGGATGGATGTCAGGTGTCTAATCTAAAACAGTAATCTGAGCTCTCTTTATAACCAAAGAAGAAAAACAGAAACCTCCAGACAGTGATTCAACCTCTTCTATGAAAGACCAAGTTTAAAATGGGTGAGCTTGAATTTCCTTCTTGCAGCTCATTTATGGATCATATAAGGAAATTAGATGACTCAGGTAGAAACAGATAGCTTGCTTTAAGATATTCAAAATTAGGTAAGATTAATCTCTCTCTGAACTATCTTCTATTTCTGTTTTTCTATTATCTATTCAATTCTAGAACAAATGGAATAAGGAATCATTTATTTTATCAGCCTCAACCATATCTATAAGTAATAACAGAATAATAGCTGTACTTTGTTCTGGTTATCAATATTTCCCGTACTATAGATTTGGCTAAGAGTCACGCTCTGGAAACACGGAACACTCAGTTTACCGTATCATTTGTTACACAGCTGCGTGTACCTTTTTAGGTTTATCGGGGCTCATTGGATGAACTTTTTCCAGAAGTATAACTACAGAGGAGTCAATCTGTAATTAACACGAATTTCTGATGCTGACTATATAGGTAGCCGGTATTTTGACATGTCACCCACAGAGGACATAGCCTAGCAACGTAATGAACTTAATATGATATACAATGGCCTCTCTGAGGGAAGAGGGAAGTGACTCATGCTCTCTGCAAGATATGGGACTATTAGTCAAGAGACAGAGATTTAAAAAAAATATCCTAAACAGTATAGTTTTTAACCAGATCCCCAGTGGATGCTGGCTCAGCACCACATAAGTCTATCTATGACCCGTTCACCTTTTTATGTTTTTGCTACGAAGCTCTTGCTTTCTGAAGAAACAGCACTTTGTTTAGGGAAGCCAGCTTGCCATTGATTAAAACCGTCGCTGCCCTGCAAGGAGACTGCGGAGCTTGAACTACAGCCAAACCTGCTGAGCTGCCATAATGAAGCGGAGAAGTTAATGGGCTGACTTCCCCGTCTGGGGAGAGAGAGAGGAAGGCAAGAATGTCCCCTCTGAGAAAGGTGACGCTTGTAGGCACGGCACAGTGCCCTTGAAGGGATGGGGAAGGGGCTAGAGGCATGGTAAGCACAGCAGCCCTGCCCTTGGGGTCCTTTCGGCTTGTGTGGGGTTGTCATCATCAACCATAAACTGGTTGTGCATTGAAGGGGCTGGGTTGGGTGCCACGCTCAATCACAGGATTAAATCGGGGCCCATGTTTTGTGAGACTGCATTAAGTCTGTTTAATGTCAGGACATCAAATGAATGAGCTCGATAATAAATCCCAGCACTATAGAGCTACTGTGTTGTACAGCTGGTGGGCATAAGGCCTGGATGTTTGACCGTGCGCTTCATCACACACCCAAACACATACATAGCACTGCACACAAACACCTACGTCCTCACTTGTGGGATAATTCTCATTTCTGTGTCTCAAACACTACTATGCCCTACAGGCAGGTGTTATCTCAAAGCAATACAGTAACCGGCTATCTGTCCCCTGTAAAACTCAACAAACAAAAATAAATAAAATACAAAAAATAAAATACAGAAAGTTCTTCTCCTTCTCACTTTGCATTCTTATACTACGTGATGGTGGGAGTAAACATCTCTTGGAGTGAGACCAACTCAGCCTTGTGGCATACGCTCCAGGCTGAACCTTATGGACCAGAGTCAGAGCTTCTGTTCATATAGAGAAGCAAAAATGCAGCCTTCCCCGCCCCCCCACCCCGGGATTATGACAAAACGCGGAGGAAAACAGGCTTCAGGAAAGTTTCCCAGAAACCACAGAGTCAGACAGCAATGGCATTTATGTTCGGAGCCACTAACCGCTCGGCAGAGCCAGCTGATCTCTGGAGGGGCTGCAAAGCGACGCTGAGGGAGCTGCCAGAATGTAAAGTATGCTGGGGCAGTCGCGGGAACCGACAGCAGCGCCCTCAGTCTTCCCCCAGCTCAAGACAGCTTAAAACCAGAGACTTCAATGTGGATTAAAGAAAAGATTCGCGTACGTGAAAGAGAACAAATACTTTGTAAACCGGTGATTTGTGAACCTGCAATCTCTAAAATTGTGGCTGGACAGCAACAGCTCAGGGGCGGATTCTCAATGGTGTGGGGCTGTGTTGGTTTAGCGCTCACAGGGAGATGGGGATGATACGCAGTTTGCAGGCAGGACAGTGCCAATCTCAGAATCAAGCAGCAAACGGGATTTTTTTCTCTCGTTTTGGCAGCTGCTGGGTGGTGTGAAGGAACTCTCAAGCTTCAGTCGCACTTATGAACAGCATGACCGAGTTACACTACTGCGCAGCAGTCACGACACTTTCAGGTAAACTCCGCAATACAAAGATCTAGAAATGTAGTCACGCATTTTCCATCGTTAGTAACATTTCTCTCCCCTTTTACTGCAGCATCTTGTGACTTCTTCCTATAAAAATGCATAAACTAGGTAGACAATCTAAGGTGAATGGAATTATTCATGCTATTTAGGGCACAAAAGAGGCAATCAGCAAGTAAGAACACAACATGTTTTCAGGTCGAAAGAACACTTTTTAACAAGCCTGAAACATTGCACTTTACAAAAAAAAAAAAAAAGGACAAATGCTAGTTTTATAAAAATGCTGTGCGTTATGACTGTGAACTTCTATGTCAGTACCCTTCAGGAATTGCATGGCAAAAAAAAAAAAAAGAAAAAGAGGGCAATAGGGAACTATTTTCCATGTGCATAAGTGGAACCGTGGCATGGAGGGGATCACTGGTTTTGTGCTGGGCCAGCCATGGCTGTCTTATGGCTTGTCTGAGCTGAGCTGTATATCCACGAATGCCTCCGTGTCCCAGGACATGTTCCTCTGAGGTGGGAGCATACAGTGTTTACAGCTTACCCATTTGCGAAATATGTGCTTCTGTCCCATCAAGCTTCAAGGAATGTCACCCTGTTCATGCGAGACAGGGTCAGATCCTGGTCTGTCATCCCAAAAGCAGCGGTAAGGCTGTATGACCCCTGGTGTCTCTCTGACTAATGGCTCTAAAATGTGTGTTTGCTTAGAAACAGAGCAGGAATCCATGCAGACAAAAGTGATGTAGGGTTAAAGAAGAGACAGGAGGCTCTGCACTCAGCTGTTATCACTTACCTCTTTCATTATAGGCATGAACTTTACCCCATATATTATGTTCCCTCTTGGTATATAAGAAAGGTTCCCATAGTTTATACCTGTATCAGCTTCTGTTCTCCTTATGGACACAGCACAGAAGGAGAATAGTTGGGATAGGAGTAGCACCACGTGTTGAAAAGTAGAAAGCTGCCTGCAGGAATGGGCAATTTCATCCTGTGGAATATATACCTTTCCCCAGCTCCTTCCAGCTCACTCCGCAGAAAAAGCAGCTCAATGCATAACCAACATCTTCTTCTCGGGAATGTGGCTTCTGAGCAGCACTCAGCCCTCGCTCAGCTTCCTTTTTCCCACAAAGAAGCAAGGGAACTGTGTTGTGCTGCAGACAGCACATGAAAAGCAGGGTTCACTGCGCTTCCATGAGGGCGTGTTACAAGATACACAAACCACTTGAGATCACACACTTTGAACTTGTATAAAGTACCAGAATGTCTCCAAGTTGCTTTATTTTCCCTTCCAAACTGTTTTGCATCGTGTTTGCTCTGCCTGCTGCTTGAAGATGGTTTTGCTGCTCCTTTACTCTGTGGGTAAGCAGCGGCACGGCTCCCCTTGAAAACACATATGCATTCCCATGCCCATTAGAGAAAACCTCAGACAAAGACTGACCCCGCTTCTCTGCTAGTGAATGAACACATAAAGGCCGTATAATCCTAGTTTTATTTTTCCGTACAGCGTGGCATCAGGTGTCATTTGACCCTGATATCCTTATAACTCCCTGCGACCTGCAGCCCGCCGCCCTCCGGTATGAAGCAGGGGCTTTTGTTCCCGATGGCACACCATGCACAGCTGCTTCCGCCATTGTTCGGAGGGGGACAGATGGCTGCTCTCAGCACAAAAAGGAGATTAAAAAAAGAACTGAGGGAATAACATCACTACCCAGCCTGGGATTTAATTCACGGGACCTGTGGGGCTACCACCAGCATGAACTCAAACTGCAGTTGACTCTGCCCCAGGAAAAAGTTTGTAGTTTTTTGCAGAACCAAAGACATTTCTTTTCGAAACACGTAGTTGTCGTCACTCTAATATTTATATTCTATTACAGCTGTTCAGCTAGTCTGCGTAGATACTGTCCTATCAGCAGCACCACTTTTAAAGTACTCAAAAAGCAAGACTGATACTGTACCCTACCTCTATCCATGCCCATAGTTAAACTGCAGTAACTTGGTTTACAGCTTATTTATTTTGTTCCGCTTGTGATGAGGCGTTCATAAGAAATGGCTGGGGAAACATGAATCAGAATAAATGAGTTTCACCATTATGACCAATCCTGCTAAGACATTTTGTAAGTAAAAGATTTCATCCTTATCTCATAGCACCACTTAAGTCAATGGAACTAAACAGCACAAAACTAGTTCTGGAAGTAGTTAGCTTTGTAGTCACTTTTCTGCCTTGAATTCAGCTTCAGATCTATGAAATCACACTGAATTCTCCCCTTTCTGATTACCGTATAGCAAGGGATGGCAGCTGTTGCAGCACTCCAGGATGGACTCTCTGTGGAACTATGAATACCTTCATTGGAGCGTGTATACAGTGATCTTGTCCACTAAAGTATCTTCTGCAGTTTAACTAGCTAATATTTATCTGATTTTATACATTATCGTTCCCTGATTACTGTTTGGGACAGGGGATTCCAGACTTTGTATATGTGTGGTACTTAGTGCCATCAAGTTTTTCTGTAGAGCAGAGATTTTTGCTTTGCAACGGATGAGTTTCCTAGCAAAACCATATAAAATCATGAAATGAAAGTTCTGACACTGAAATAAGCGAGATCTTCCCAAAGTGCTAACCACCAAGGAAAAGGTTAGCAGTATACATAAGGCACAGCATATGTCATGGATATATATTATGTCACCAGCAATCAGAGCAGGATTTCTGAATTCCGCTTGTTGTAACACTGTTGACCACACAGACTAGGCTAAAACAATTAACCTTTCTGTGCTTCCGTTCTTCCATCTGTAAAACTGACATAATACAAGCCTGCCTATGATCCTGGGGCTTCTGTAAGATGTAACTAGTACTCATGAGCCTCTGTTAGGATGTAGGGGGAATAGCACAACAGAAGTACAATTTTATAAGAGATAGTAAGTTTGTCAAAATTTGTAAAATTCAGGAAACATTCTTAAAAAAAACCCCACACTCAAACAGGCACATGCTGATGTTCGTTTTGATCGATTGTGTTTAGTGGGTTGTTAAATTTAAGTGATGTTACTGCTTTTAGGAATGTCTCATTGAAGGCACTTGTGGAAGTGGCCACATAACTGCTACCACCCTCTTTATTATGTTACCATCACCAGACATTGCCAAAAGGACCAGAAATTATTTTTCTAAACTGTTTTATTTCACCCTCCCTGTGAAACAACTGACGAGCACTAGACGCGCAGGAATGCCGCGATATGAAGATGAAACATTCCAAAAAGAATAAAAAGCTCCTTCAAGGTGTTTTTTTTTCCCTGAAAGGTGAAAAGGAAGGTACTCAGCACCTTTGGTCTCCTCCAAACAGTACAACGCATCGCCATTACCAAGATCAAGAAAGCCCCCAGCATCTTCTGTTACTGGAACAATTTCTTCTTTCCTTGAGTGGCTGGGAACAGCAGAGACCCACTCCTTCACGCTGCCTGAGCTGGGGCTGGAACCCACCACCCAACAGTGTCCCACCACAGCTCCTGCCCCTGCCCCAGCAGCTCAATCAGGCTCAGACCTGAGGATGGTTTATCTCCTAAATGCAGATCAGTGTCCGTGGGAGACGTCACTGTCTATTTGTGGTTTTGCCTGAACAACCAAGCTGAGTTTTTTTCTTTTTGCATCTAACCGCACAGAGAAAGGTTCGTATTTATCCCCTCGGGCACAGCTGTACAAACCAGCTCTATCTGTGAGACTTCTGGAGCAAACCCGTGGCTTTCAGCAGCTTTGCGCAGCTGCGGCCAGCGGATGGGAGCACAGAAACCCACGATGCTGATGAGACAAGAGACGTAACAGCTCCCATCAAAGGTGCTCGGAGTTTTACTGTCTCAGCAATGCTGACGGCAGCACCAGCAGCAGCACTGGAAGTGCCTGAACAGAGGATGTGCTGCACATCTTCCACCGCCACTAAATCAATCAGAGCTGAAGGCATTCAGCACACCACAGGGTTAGGCCAAGGGTTATGATAAATCAGAGGGAGGAATCATTTGCTTCATAAAGTACCATCATTTTTCACTTTGCCCCGAAGAGTAGAGGGGCGTATTAGTCAGTATGTTTGAACTTGGGGGAATTTTTTAGGGAAAACATTTTTTGTTGCTGAATACATGACTCATCAGACCAGGAACTTTGCACAGGGAAATTCTGACCAAGACACAAATTCCTTTTTTTTTTTTTTTTAAACTGTGGAAACATTAAAGTTTGAAATATTTCAAAAAGTAATTTTCTGTTTCCAGTTTGAAACACTTTGTTAAAAACAGTTAATAAAACATTAAAAATAGTCAGAGGAGTTTCAGTCAGTCTAACCCAAATCTTTTTCTGCCTTTTATCCCGCTTCCTCAGTGCTCGGTCATGAAAAGTTGAGTGTTTTACTTTTATTGCAACTCAGAACAAAGTGAAAACAAAAGTGCAGAAATTTGCCATTACTATTATAACCCTCCACTATGGTGCTTTGATAAAATGTTAGTTTCAAAGGCGATCCGCTACCGACGACTGCTGAGCAAAGTTGTATTCCTCTGTGCGAGCTCAATACAGAGACACAGGGGCTTTGCGTTCGTTTTCTTTCTGATAATCAGTTGTTCCCCAGGGCTCTTTTAATCAGCAGTGACGGCCTCAGTCCCACCGGGAATGCCTTTTCTGCTTCTAAAACAAAAGGCACATCTCTAAATACTTCATAATTTCAAGCAGAAAAGAATCTTATTCTCCTGGTTGAAGAAAGCAATAACAAAAGACTCATGTCTTAGAGGGCTGATGTGAAATACAACCATCTTCTGCTTTCATTTCAACCGAAAGAGAGACTTAATCTCTCCATCGCAGGAAGAAGGAGCCACACCACCACCATGCCCTTGCAAAGGCCAACTCACCAGAAGCGCTCCTGAAGGAATGCCTTAGAAAGACTCTCAGCTGTTTGTAAAGTATCGCACTCCGGCCCCAGACAGACATACTTAATATAGAAGGCATTAATGAAGGATTTATTCAGCCAGCAGCAGACAATGCGGCGTTTTAAACCCCATGTTTACATAAACTAGTCAAAAGACTTGCCAGTGCCCAAGACAAAAGCTAAAATCAGACTTCACTGGTCTGAAAGAAAACCATGCCTTTTTTGGGTGGTACATTTTCACATCATGCTAATCGCTTCCATTTATATTAAGTTAATTTCCAAATTAGACAAAACTTTAATTTATTTAACTGCAACATTAAACGTAACAACTCATCGGCTCTACATTTTGAAAAATAGCCTGAGCACCGTATTGCCCATTCAGATAAAATAAGTTAATTTATCACTTAAATGCATTTCCACTTCATTTTAAAACCATCTAACTCGCTTTTAGAAGTTTAACAAGTTGGTTTACTATTGCTGTAATACAGGGAGATTTCATTAAACCACCTGCCATCTTCTATCAACATCATCATGATTACATGCTGCCCTTGTTTTATTTTAATTTATAGCATTTTTTTGCAAGTTGCCAACATGGGTTCTTGGTAATTTAACATAAGTACAAGACTGGCATGGAAAGCGAGCCAGTTGCTTCCATTTCGCCTGTGCTCCACATGAAATTCACACCCCAGTTTCACAGCCTCCAGTGCTGGACGGTACTTGCAGGGCACCAGGCCTGGAGACTTCCCTGATGTGTAGGATGAGGTCTTCCCAGTTGGGGGCTTTTTGCTTTCTTACTAATCTTCTTCATTAACTTCATCAGCGACAAAATGTTGCCAAGAGAAAGGTTATCTCCACAGGCAACAGTTCACAAATTGCCTCAAGCTTTGTAGGTCAAACATCCTAAATTTGTTTGCAAACTAATAGGCAAAAACGTGCCTTACAACATGTGCGGCACTTGCTCCACAACGCACAAGCCACTGAAGAGGCTGGTGCTCTAACATCAGTTTCTAGCTTGGTTTTTAGGAACAGGCAACCGGTAGCAGCGTTGGGACAGATCGTAGTGGCAACAGACATTTCTAAAGGAAATCACTACAATCCCCAGGTAGATGCAGGTTAAAAAAAAACCACAAAAACCAAACAAACAACCCCCCCCAAACCCTTAATAGATATTACAGTGTATAAATGCCGAAGAGCAATGGAGGGTACGATGATACCCACAGTTGCTCTTGTTACACACACCAGGCAAACACCTGCTTGAAGGAGCAGCTGTAATCCCCAACAGACTTTCAGGCTGCTTCATCACATCACCCACATTCAGGTCCAAGTTATCTAGAGCTTGACTGTGCCGCTGACTTCCACATCACCGCCTCCATCCGCGCGATGCAAATCAGCCGGGTGTTGGTGAGATAAGGCCCTACACCTCTGTACCACCGCAGCTGTATGGACTCTGCAGGGCAGGGGCGAGGGGCAGCAACTGTCCCAGGGAGCCCCTGGGACAAAGAACCAACAACCTGGAAATGAACGCGTGGTGGCTCTCAGCTAATGACAAAGCCACTTATAGCTGTTTACACTGACAAACTGGAACAGTCTGATCAATGATGGTCTCAGCAGTGTGAAAAACATACAAGGTTACTGATAAGGGTAAGAGTTAGGAACCAGCCAGGTACCAGCTCTTTGCACCCAGCCAGCACGGGCCAGGTACCAGGTTTTGGCACACGGTGTGCAACGGGAAGGGACCATGGGGAGGCATCACTTCTTAAAAACCATAGCAGGTTCAGCTTAGCACCAAGTGAGATCAAGAAAGGCCTTGGAGATCAATCAGGAATAAGGAGATGAACTCCTTGGTTTCACATGGACCAATGTCATGGGAAGTTTATGCTACAGGTGAAAAAGAAGGGTGGAAATTGTGGCAGATTTTTCCCTATCAGAAAAACATCAGCTGGGCAATCAGAAAGTTGCCCTGGGCAGCCAGAGCAATGTGTCCACAGCACGCCTCCTCCAAAAGTAGAACGTCAAAGACAACTTACAACTGCAGTACTTTTATTTCTTATTTTTGAATTATAAAATTTCCACTTGAAAGGAAGAAGAATTCAGTGAATCTTCAGCCGAGATTCTTCTGTGGTTCGGCACCAGTGCTAAACAGGGACCTCTGCCATCTCATAATGACAGACTTTTACCCTGTCTGTTTTTCACCTGCTGCTTCCTGCCGTTGTGTAATTGCCTGTCTCACTTTAGAAGTGGGCCATCCATCCTACTGAACACATCTGGGCCACAATTTTCAATGCAGTTTTATGTACACTATCCATACTATCAATATTCCCGTCATTTCCTCCTCATATTCAGCTGAGATGACTCTGCTCCCATTAAATGTGTGAAGCATCAAATGAGAAAAATACTTACTGAGATAATTCCGTTGGTAAAGTTTCATTTTTATTCTCTAAGATGTCTGGATTCACTAATACACATTAACTCATTGCCTAGAGAAACTTTTTTTTTTTATTTTTAGAAAAAAATGAAATGTCCTCTACGGTTAACTGTATGGTAATTCATGTAGTGAATTGAATGCTCAGACAATCTAGATTTACAGAAGTACTTCACTGTATCCTTTAGCAATTCTGCTTTTTACAGTGATTTATATTTACAGAAGTCCTTTAAGATTCAAGGGTTTTTAAATGGCAGGGTCACAGAGTAAGAAGAATTTTCCTTTGTTTGGTAAATCTGTACAGTCTCACTATTTATTGTTAACAAGAAATGTCATCATATTTATCACCAGCAAATCTTCTAAAGTCTGCAAAGTATCAATTAGCTGCAGGGCTAATTTATAAAACTCATTACTATTTTAAATTGTTACTATGTGCTAAACAACCTGTAATGGCGAGCATTGACTTTGACACCTAATTTCCCTCCGTTCGTACATGGGTAGGACTCCCAATTGACCGAGCAGACTCTTTTTTTCTCAGTAGTGTTTATTATTTGCATTGCGATAGTGCACAGGAGCTCGAGCCTTCAACCAGGTCAAGCCAACAGCGATGCTCTACAAACATGGAGTAAAAGGCCGTTGCCTGCCCTGAAGAGCTTACAGTCTAGAAAGCTGCCCCACCTTCATAACGAGGACTTTTTGCCTCACAAGAAAAAATACGAAATGGAACGTTACCACAACAGACACATTCATTTTTAAGCTTGTGAAGAAGAATTTGCAAATATTGGAGCAAGTACCCAACAGTAGATTACTAGAGTTGTTTTTTAAAGTGCGCTATATATAGTACCCCAGGTAGTAAAGCTCCTGTCTCTCCTTGGTTAAGTGCTGAATCAGTGATTAACACACAAATGAAGAGGAGGAAGGAAGTAGAAACCCTCTTCCAATTCACAGGTTTTTCTCCTTGCTGTCACTGTTTTGCCCAGAATAAACAGATCCTTTACCTCTTCAGAAGATAAATCGGCACAAGGTCAAGAAGGGCAGACAATTTATTCAACGTTTATAAAAATCTAGAGCTCTCCTTGAATATTATCATGGGATATAGGTTATTGTACAACCAGATACTCCATTTTGTAATTCCTAACAAACCCCAATCTGCCTGAGAACCAACCCTTGCTATTGCAAAACTCCGCAGTCCACAACACATACACAACTAAAATATTTTTAGAACATCTACTGAAAAATCACAAGTATTTTAGTTCAACGTGAGCCTCTCTTAGACTTTCCATTAAAATACATCATTAAAATAACTTCCTAAATTTATAAATAGACTGCAAACTAAAACATTTAGGAGCCAAGAAATACCAAAGTTAAGAACTATCTGTAGAATTCCAGCACTGCCCTTCTGGGCACAACATGAACCTACCGACTTACATACAACATATTTTGTCTAATTTTGTGTGTGTATATATAGATGTACATATACCCCCACACATATAAAAATACATATATATATTCATAGACTCTGTCATTCCATGGACATAATAGGAAAGAGGCAAACACTGAGATAAAGGTGTTGTGGATTAATGCGATGGTTTATCAAAGAGTGTGAGGGGACCAGACTTGGCTGAAAAAGCAAGGGATTTGTTCTGTGTAAAATTTCTTGTCTTTTTTCCAAAATTTTAAACCCCGGGGGGAAATGGTGGGCATTTGGTGAAAGGAGTTTTCTGGCGAAAATGACACTGTTTCAGGTCTGCTGTGTCTGGGGAAGATCTGCCAGCCAGACAGGGGACTGCGTTTCAGGTTCTCAGCTTAATGGCAGACTGCCTAAGGGCTGGGGATCGTTAATTTCCAACATAATTAGCCAATCTATCAGGCAGATTACACCAAGGCTGAGGACACCCAAAGAAATCCAAGGAAGTGGTGAGGTGTGAGTGCTGAGGATGGAGGTGTGATGTGCGAATACATATGGTCACTTGGACTCTGTAAAATATTTTTTTTTTCTTTTGAATGAAACATTTCAGGCTCAAACATACATTTTTTGAAAAATAAAAAAGGAAAAAAAAAAAAAGGTGTTGCTGGAAAACTTCCAAATATCTCTAACCTGGACTCCTGCCGAAGGGGATAAGACTGTGCTCACTGGAAGAACCAGGACTAATTTAATGAGCAGTGGGTCTACTTTTTCAGCAATGAAGATAAAAATAAATATTGAGCAGCTGCCTACTTCACTATGCAGCAGCCAAAGGCTTTAATCCATTCGATAGACCATAAATCTGCACAGAAAGCAAAGAACAGTGGGAGTATTTTATATTTATGAATCTATTATACTCACATAATATGACAATAGACTATTTGTCTTTAGTACATCTGCATATGTATCTATTTTTTGATATGCTATGCACATACAATATATATGCACATAATATGCATACCAATATAGAAGTATCTCTGTATCTAAATTTAATTAGTTGGCCATATTTGAAAAGGCAAAAGAAAGATTTGGCATGTCAACTGGAGCCATGCACAGTAAACACCACCCTCGCACACCCAAAGTCTGTCTCTAAACCAGACATTACTGCGCTAAATTGTTTACAGGTAAAATAGAATTATCAGGATGTTTCATCAGAAATATGCAAATATTTAGACTTTTGGAATCACAATTTTGGATATTACAGTCCCACACAACCGTATTTTGTAATAGTGGATATATAGGAAAAAGTAAAGGAGTTAGAAAGACTGAACATATTTTTTGCCTATGGATCTAAGTTCATAGCCAAATCAAAACAAAGCTTTTACTCTAAGCAAAACGTGTCACCTGTTCTTCTTCCTGCATACCCTTCAAATGTTATTGCGGAAAAAAAGACTGTGCTAGGAAGTATACTATTAAAATAGCTTTCTATCTCGAGCAGCTGTGTACATTCACTGTCAGCGAGTGTGTTCGGTAAATAAGAACCTGAGCTGCCTATTGAAGGAAGATAAATCATCTTTCCCTAAAATGATACCAGCAATTAGCAGGATTTATTAGAGCTAGCATCCCTTCTCAGCCACCAGGGAAGGGTAGTGCCTTACATCATTCGAAATGCCAACGAGGATGGGAATTTTCTTCTCTCATGCAGGCTTTGCGAGAGACTTCCTTGCTTTACCACCTTCAGGGTGAAGGAACTTCCACGCCATTTGTTTAGGACCAAACCTAGAGCACCCACCAGAGGCTCTGCAACACAGAGGTTATAGCCACCAGCCTCCTCGGTGGGGACAGGATGCTCAGAGCGCCCAGCATCTGTGTGGAGCTCCCTGCCAGCCTCTTCTCCATCAGCACTGGGAACTTCGATTCTCCCATTTCCTTCTAACATATGAATTTGTCAGTCTACACAAACATCTACTCGGCTGAGTTTCTGAGATGGCTAAATTTTGGAGAGTGAATGGGAAGAAAAAGAAACAGGCAAGATTGATCTGTGAACCTTTTTTTTTTTTTTTT
>VYZM01013173.1:97023-218530 GCA_013398915.1 Dromas ardeola
AGATACCATTCCAGCTGCAGGTCATGCATCGATTCTGCTGTGGATCACCTACCGCGTTTCTAGTTTTCGTAAAACAAGAGCTGTCAGGGCCAGGCATGCAAGATAAATCGTTACAAGTAATAGATAAATAAATGCAGCCCAAAGAGATTCATTTTACGCTACTTCAGGCAAACCCCAATTGATTGCAAGTTCCTAGGAAAAGTAACTCGCTTCCTTATTTGTCTGTAAAGTGCCTAGTACACATTGGTGCTTTTATAGAGAATAGATATTAATAAGAAGAGAAAATATTAATAGTAAATCTCAGGATATCTGTGAGACGAGCAGATACTTGCTTCTGGGTGATGGAAAGCAAGTGACAACTGAGGGAGTGAGCATGATCTAGGGAGAAAGCCTCCAAAGCATTTTCTGAAAAAGCTGTCTGATTCACTTTCCTTTCTTTTTATTACAATATTGTGACTAAAAATTTTGCTTATAACAACTGCAAAGCTGGCAGACTGCTGCCTTACCCTTAGTAGTAAGAAATGCTCTATTCAGCCATATTATGCTCTAAAAAAAAATAAAAATCAAACACTCCTGTGTCATTTGTTTTATTTGTTTCTTCCCACGGCTTTATGGAACAAACCAGTGGCTATTTTTCCATCACGCTGACTTGCACTCAGCGAACAGCTGATTACTCACTGTCATGCATTTAAATCTTTGAAGTGCAAAGAAAAGAACATCCCTATTTACTTCTGAAGTGAAATCCCAGCATCCAGCAGAATTTTAAAACTGATTTTTCTAGGGCAACACTTCTTTCATCCTCCCAGCACTGAATATTAAAGAAGCGAGATCTGTCTTAATTCAGGCTGAGCTCTGACCCTTCAAGTCTTATGATGCTGTCTGTGTTTACATGAGTGCAGGCTATTTTTCTCCAAGCCAGTTCACATCATGCACGTTCCTCTCAAACTCTGTTCCCAATCCTGAATGTTAATGTCCCTCCCTCATGCCCTGGCTCACCAGGGAATCGGGAAGCTGCGCAGCCTGGATGCTGCACAACAATTTTCATCAAAAGGCTGGTATTATTCCCATTTCGTTGACAAGAGGCTGACTCGTTATATTAATCTTTTCTCCTTTTTGGCACCTAATTGGAGTCGCAGCTTGCATTTTTTTTAAAATAACATTTAATAGGTTATATTATTTTCTATATTCAGATAACAGATCCCATTAGTTTCACCTGCATTTACTCAACACTTCTGCAGAACCTAATTTGTGCACCCAGTAGCAGAAGTAGCCTCATTAGCCTCTGACCATGTCTGAGCTACTTGCCAACATGAAACGAGGGCTCTGGGCAGGGATGTAATCCAGCCCATTGTGCAACTTTCAACCAGTGTCATCACTGCAGAAGACTTTTTTTTTATATTTCTTTTCGTCACATGCCTTTCACTTCCATAAATAGCAAGGCAAAGCTGCTCGCCCACAGCCACCCGCTCACCCACAGCCATGACTTAACAGTCATCCAGAAGTGGAAACAGTAGATTTAGTAGTCTGCTATAGCTGTGGCATTCAGGGGAAGGCAAAGCTTGGAAATTATTCTTCTTTTTAAACCACTTGAATCCAACCCGTGACCAATAGCGCATTTAACTACGTAACCATGCTACTTTAGCTGAGCAAAGCTTCTCCAGTGCACTGAGGCAGGAGCCCCACAGGAAAGAAATGGGATCCTGCAACCAAAACCAGTACCATCATGTAAACGTACAGCTGGGGTTGTGCTGGCGACTCTCTGTTTGGCATCTCCTGACTTCCAAATGCTTAACTTTGCGCCTTCAAAGCTCTTTTAATATTGACTCTTTTCCCTCATTTGTTCAGACTTCTACAGCAATGTGAACACCTTTCCTGGGCTAGAAACCTGAACTGAGGAACCCCAATGACCCCAACATGGTTAATTGCCCAAACTGGAACAAAGCTTAAAAACCCAAGGACAAATATCTGTAGTACGAGCCATCACAGCAACTGTCGGCAGGGTGCAGGTGATGACTTTGTGGATGGGTCAGTCATGGGAAGAGCATGAGACGTTAATGGATTTTTCACAATTGCCTGCTGACATCAGGGCAATGATGAGCCCTCAGACATGGAAGTTTTAAGCCCTATAAGGCAGAGGGTTGTCGGGTACCAACATCACCCTGATGGGCACCAGCCTGAGCCTGGCCTCATCTACCTCGGGCTCCTTCAGGTTGTCTCCATTAAAGTGAGTCATTTGTTGGAGCTGACCCTCCTCCACAAGGAGCTGGCATTCTTTAAGAGAAAAAATGCTGTGTAGAAAAATTCCCAATGAACTCAATTAGCTGCAATCTCCTACATGCTGTCAAAACCTTGTACTTTCCCTCAACCTCATCTAAGCGTTTTTTCTGCAGTCAGAGAAGAAGAGCCAGCTTGACACATGATGTGGAAACCTCCCAGCCAAATGGCTGAGGCTGAGCAGAAGCATTTTTTTTTGGTCCTTTTTCAAATGGAGAAAATCAGGCATTTATCCCTCTGCGCAACTAAGACAGTAACTCACTAAAGTCTCATTAAAGAATTGAAGGAAACTCAATCTCTTTTGGAACTGAGCACTTAGAAAAACAGATAACATGTTTTAGAAGTTTACTTAGAGATTTAAACCACACCAAACTAGAGGAGACCATCTGATGCATATTTTTGTGAGATAATTTTTCAGTACTGCTGAGCACACATAACTGAGCACAGCCAGGGGAACTGGGTGTCAAAACAGATTGTCCTGAGGCATCCAGTGTCTACTCAAGTACAAAGACAAGACCCACCCTGGAGGCCATTCTTGCTGTTGCAGAGAGGACACAGTGTGTGCTCCTCAGTCAGGGACCTAACTGCATCACAGAAGGGCGATGACCCTTGTCCAGTGTCCCCATTTTGAGGGATGGAAATAAAAACGGGCAGTTTCTCAGGGATCTCTGCTAGAGGAGGACAAGGTAAGAGATTCTCTCCGTTTTATCCTCTGTAGGTAGAGGTAAGGGCACTTTGCCACTTCCAAAGCTGCTATTCCCAAGTGCTAAAGACAGCAGCAACTGCTCTCCTCCCTTCACTTCGCGTGAAAAGGGAGGAGAAGGCTGGGAGCCACATGCTATTCAAGAGCATAAAGAGCAGCTACAGCAAAACCTCTATTTTCTCCATCCCATACAAACACCAGCCACTTTCTGGAGAGGCAGGAGTCACCCACCTCACAGTTTCAAACAAGCAAGTCTCAGACGCTGTCAGTGAGGTGCTCAACTCACCCACAGCCACATCGTCTCCCAGCAGTCATCAAGTAGTGGAAACTGCAGTCAGCTACAGCTGCAGCATTCAGGGCAAGGCAAAATTTGGATTTTTTTATTTTTATTTTTTATTTAAAGCCACCTGAAGCCAATAAGTGGGATATAATAAGTTGGCAAGTTGCGAGGTACCTGGCTAGCTCTCTGTAAAATACCCAGAAGCAGGCTACATGGTGCTGGTGGAAACCAGTAGAGCCCCTGCAGCCAGGTGTTTTGCAGCAGAGGCATGTTTACAAATACGGGAGGGAAAAAATAGAAGAGATGCATTTTATAATTACATTTACACTTACAGAGAGGTAAAAAACATGCCTAGAAACTGTACCTATGGAGCCTAAAAATTATTATTAAAATAAAAGGCACTATTGGCCTTAAATTAGTGTGGTTGCCTACAGAAATGTGATTGCACTGTGTGTCAATCTGTTTTGCCGCCTGCCCTATCTTTTGAGCCAGCTGGCTAATTCTAGCTGAAGTCGATGGAGCAACAGATGCCCGAGTTTCATGAAATTTGGTAGCTGGACTGAGATGAGAGATGTGGTCTGACCTTCTGGGCTCTCTCCCGGCTTTCCCAACACAGAGCTGGAATGCCTGCTGTCTCCTTCGCAGGTACTGAGAAGGAAATGTCGAGGGGAGAGAAGGGTAGGAGGAATGGGGATGAGGGAGGGAGGTGTGAAAGATCTGGAGGGATGGCTGGGCTTACTGAAGTGGGATTAAAGTGTGCAGAAAGATAAAGCACAAATTTGTAGGGAAGCGGGCATCACCAATTCCACTGTTCACAGAAAAAAAAAAAAAGCACCCCTATATAATTGCGTCCAAGTGTTTTATGTCAACCAGAAATATCTGGAATCGCAAACATTTATTCTTTTATGTCTTCACAGATTTTACTGCTTAAAATTTCAACGCATTGCATATTTTTGCTATGGGACTCCCTTTAACCCCTTTGCTGCTGGTCCTTCTTGCATCTTCTGTGCTGCGGCAGAACGTGACTGTTTTCCTTTGCTGTGCCGGTGCTCCATAGGTAGAAACCAGGGTATCTGTGTTGGGGTTTCTGAAGCATAAAGTGGGAAAAAGCCAAAAGAAAGACTTTTTCTTGTCCTGGGAAGGCAAGAGGGGAAATAATGAGGAAAAATAAAGGTGGTGCAGGGTCATTTTTAAGATGATAGCTTAAATAAAAGAAAAAAAAAATGATCGAAGGAAAACCACAGGGTGAGAGGGAGATATTCCAGTGCATCAGATTGGAGGCACGTCTGTTCGTTTCTCAAGTGACGTTTTTACTGAGAAGATCCCTCTTTTCAAATTCTTAAAGAGTGTTAAGGCAAAACCCCTACTGCGGGATGCTTTTGAGCGATAATAACTTTATTTAGCAATTGAATTTCAAACTTTGCTGCACTTTCTCACAAAACACTGGGGCAAAAGTTGTCTTCAGTGTCATTTTCCTCAAGATTTCTCAGAGCAAGACCTGAGAACTTGCCAGGCAGAATCCCAGTGTAGGACCCTGCCTGTGAAACTTGAAATGCTGGGGCTCAACATGTTTGGTTGCTGCCAGTGAATGAGGAGGGCTGAGGAGAAACACAAAGCGCCCTGTGTTCCCAGCTATCCCAATCTTTTTGGCTCCCCAAGAACAGGTGCATTTATTTTATTTTTTTTCATGGAGCAGCTCTGAATTGTCTTTTTCCTTCTGGATCCCTGCAGGCACCAGTCCCCCTCCTCTCCATTCCATGCTCCTCTTCCAAAAAATCGACAAATAGAAGAGCATGGAGGGAGCCGGGCATGCCTCCTCATGAGCCTCAGCTTCAGGGATGGAAAACTAATAACGTACTGGGGAAATCAGCTTTTCTTATACCCTCCTTGGGCATCCTTCTCTCCAGATTCTCAGGAAAGCCCTTATTTCCACTTTGACATCTGAAAGAAGGTAGCAAGGGCTGACCTGCGAGGACTGAGCAACCTTGTACAGACTGCCTGTTCTGATACTGCTCCGATTAATCCTGCTACGGCCAACACAGTGTGATGTCCATCATTCCCTTTGCTAAGAAGGGAAAAGCTGTGATTGCAACACACCTAATGTAAAATATTAAAATACTCCCCAACGAGGGCTTTGCACAACCAGCCTGGATGACATTGCTGGGGAAGTGAAAAAAGGGCAATGATGACAGCGCCAACACTTTTTTTCCTATTTGTGTGCACGAACACACATTTTAAAAAAATGGGTTGTTTTTCTAGAAAAAAGAGAAATGTTATGAACATAGAATTGCTTAAAAATTACTGTAAGAAGAAAAAAAATGTATCTATATATGTTTACCATAAAAATAATGCGTCCAATTCTGCAATGTCTGTTTTTGTCAGGCAGATCTTACACCAGCCTCAAGCTGACACAAGCTTTTGGAGAACCAGATCCCACAGTTTCTTAATCCAGAACTTCTTTTGCTTCATGTAATCTCCACATTCACATATTAGTGATATTCAATATTCACATAATAGTGATGCTATACATTTGGGGCCAAAAATAGTTAGGTTTATTTCTTCATAACCCTATTCCTTTAAATGATGGTAAGCACAGCATATATTACCATTCCCAGATATTTTAAAAGGGCTGCTCCTGAAAATAAATACTGTAGCTTAGTATTACATATTAGTTGGATCCAAACCTTTATTATATATTATGTATATATCTGTAAGATATGGCCATTTTGTTCTGAATTTGGAAGACTTCAATGTCATTTAAGACTAAAGATAGATAAGAAGGCAGTTTCTGTAAATCAATAATTCACAACTTCGATCATTGTTAGTTTGTTTAGAAATGCATCTACGTTGTTTAAAGGAAAAGAGAAGTCAACGGAACTAAGATCAGCCAATGGACAGATCTTTATTTCATATTTTTGATGTTTTCTTCTTCCCTTATTGCTTCTCTGGAAGTGATGTCACTTGTCAGAAGAAATTATTAATGCTATGTTCCTTAGTAGCAGCAATAGGAAGCCACACTTCTTATCATGTGCTTCTCTTTGCAACGTTATCTGGATAAACCTCAAGTCCCATTCTTGCCAAAATTATTTGTCATTTCATCCTGTGCGAGAGATTCATGTTGCAGAACAGGGACTGAGGCCGACCTTCTGCCCTTTAAGGTGGTATCCAAATGGCGGGAAAGATTTGAAAATATCCAATAGGAAGAGGTATAAAGAAGAGCTGGTGCTACACCCTCTTCCTTCTCTGGGAATAGGATAGACACCACAACAGAGCGATGATTTTTATCAAGTTTGGTCATCCCATTGACAAGCAAAGGATGAGACAGTAGGACAGAGCTCAAGTGTTGCCTCTTCCAAGGTCCAGGCACTTGAATTTCTTCTTCTATCTATCAGCAATGGCCTGTTGCTGGAGTTTCTCCTCCACTGAAGGGTGGCAATGGCAGTAATTCAATGTCTCTTACCCTGGGGCAAACTGGTGGTGACTCTTTGTAGCAGTTAATACATGGGGCTTTCTAAACACCTGTTGGTTGCATATTCCTGTTGCTCACCAGCTGAGGAGTGCAGACAGGCTAGTTACAAATCACTGCCTCTCCTATCGCTCTTGCCTGGTGGAAGAGGCTGAAGGGTAGCTCCAGGTGACTGCAATATTCGAAGACACTATTAAATTTTATTGCTGCTCCCTTTAAACAGAGCAGCAGAACCTCACCTGAAGTGACAGCACAGCACCTGCATTTTTAGAGTCAGTGACACAGATTTAAAATAGAGAAAAAAATTAATCACTGAAGTGGGACGCACACTTTCTTATACAGACCATGTGATCAGATTCCGCAATACTTCCTTGTGTTGAAATGTCTGGTTCAGAAGATGTGGAATCTAACCACATTAATGTTTTTAATCTTTTTAGAGGCTGTATTTTAAAACCTCTCTCCTCAGTTTCTGGCTTGGACAGTCTCCTTTGCCAGAACAAGTTCCCTGGACTCCTTTATTACACCACCAAAGGTTCTCAAGCTTGATTTTGAGAGAAAAAGTAAAGCCCTGTAAAAGCAAAAAAAAATTAGACTGAATTGAAGGGCCCAAAGTTGAGGAAGGTAAAGCTTGAAGCACCATTACCGGAGATATACCCATGAGGAGTTAGCAAAGTCAGAGGTGAGAAGGCTTCAAAGTGTTTAACTAGGAAAAGGACGCCCTACTTAGGAAGACTCTCCTAAGCACACACTGTGAAACCTTACTCAGAGTTGCAAAGCTGAGGTAGTGCGACCTATTGAACCGAGGCATGAACCAAGAGGCAAAAGCTGCTACGTTCAAACCTGGGCTTTGCCCCTATCTCACTGTCCACAGTCAACACACTTAACAGCTCACCGTGTGCCTGTGTTGCTATGTTTAGATGCAAATCATACGCTTATCTACTCATCTGAGTGAAGATTCATTAAAGTGAGGGGAATTTGAAAATTCAGGCTTTGAAGACTAAATCTGATAAAATTTCTGTGACTACCTGCTCTGTATTTGTTTTAACATTAGCTATACAGGTGTGTTAAAAATTCAGCAATTTTTAGATCCTATAGTCTCAACCTTTGAGACATTTCTATAAAAGTGCGGTTAAGGCAAAACGGTTTGTCTTTGATACTGTGTTACAGAAGAACGTTCAAGGAAAAAGGCTGATAATTGAGAAGAATAAACAAATGTTTTAATGCTTTTCATGCCATTTCTGCTATTGTTTCTGTCTCTTCTGCCTCTGTAGTTTCTTCACAATAGCTGTCTTGTCTGCATTCGCCACTGAGATCAATAAAGAGATGTTAATTAAAAGAAAAGCTGCTGGAGGTTGTACTTTTCTGTTTGGGATTTATCCTGGGCCCTGGCTGCAACACCTCACTGGCCTTTACTACACTGCCAAGCTAGGACCCAACTTGTCACGGACACATGCTTGGTTATAACCCTGACACCCAGTGACAGTTCCACTAGCACAAACGTGCCTCCCTAACACCCCCCTGCCGGACCTCCTCCTTTAAAAAGTGACTTCTGAGGGCAGTTAGGTATACAAAATACACTGAGCATCAATATTGCCATTCCAAATAAACCATCGTGAGGACATGTTTACAAAACAACCCTAATTACCACAGCTACGCCACTGACACACCATTCTTGAATGAGACAAATCTGCATTTCTGTCCTAAATTCACTGTTTGTGCCTCTTTGCATTCCTATCTGTGAATTGAAGGAAGAAAGTATCCGCGTGTAAAGCCACGTGTGCAAGGCACTGCGTGTGCCATTGCAGCCGAGGTGGGGACCCAGCAGAAGCCAGGAGAAAGGACTTCGCTGGCTGCTGAGATACAGACAGTAATTCAACTGGGCACAGCATTTAACCCTACAGTGGTGAATGGCAGAAGAATATCTAGTGTTTTTGGTTGATAAATGCTGAACACAAGAAGACAGCAGGTTTTTACTGCACCAGGCCACACGACCACCGACGGACCAACTGCTCGCTCTGAAAACGGTGGGGCAGACAACCAGCCCAACAACGTGGATTCAAGTTCAACAGAATACGTGCTGCTACTGGAAGGAAAACTGAGAAGGACAAAGAGCAATGACATGCTTTCCGGTAGCAAAAAAGGCATCCTCTGACGCTCTGTGTGACAACTGTTTTCATTAGGTTCAGAGAAAGCAAGCCAAAAAAGAAAAAAGAAAAGGCATCCTGCTGAAAATAAAACAGACAGTTCGAGGTTCATTATTGTGCGTTTTGCCTGCACCTATGTGTGGGCTGAGAATCCTTTCTGCTAGGTTTCTTGCTTTTTAAATATATCACAAACGCATGCACAGACGAATGGTGAGGCATAGACCTGTCAGGTGGCAGACTAATGTCAGCACTTCAGCCTCCTGGCTGTCAGGTCTGATTCCAAATAACCTTTTGTCTTCTTGTTCCAGCTACTAAATTACAGATCAAGTGAAAGATGTAATTATGCCCCGCAAAGGCCATGGATAGCATCTTAAAATACACTAAACTCTGAACACAACAATAATAAAAAGATAAACTAGGATTACCCGTGGTGCATAGCTAATCCAAAATGTTCCACAGTCCCACACGGGTTATTATAGAACTGTTTCCTATTTGCTGATTTCTGGTTTGCAGAGAGGGGACAAATATCCCCCCCGCCCCCGGCTATTTTTAGTATAATTTTGACATTTGAAGTCTTGTGAAAAATACAGCTCCCCTGTTGCAATAAATACTCTGCTATACTGTCAATGAGTTCTATTGTATCTGTTTGTTTTTCTGAAGACGATGCAGAACTTGAGCACTTGCATTTTTTGAAGTAGTATGAAGATAGGAATATCGAGATTTATTCTCTATGCACAAATTTAGCTGCTAAATCTTTACAGAAAGAAAAGATATCAAAAGCCTATAGGCATATATTCTTTCCTCCATCAGCTCTGAGTATGTTATGTTGGATTGGAAGTGCTATCAAATACTGAATTAACTTGTTTTTTCATCTGATTATTGGAATACTAAATATTCAAGGACTTCTCCTGAATTCTAGCACAAGTCTATAAAAATACAACTATTCAAAATACTAAATTATTCTTAGCAACACCTGGCAAGATAAAAATAGGTGGTGGTGTTAAGAGTGCAAACCTCCACAACTATTAACCCAATCTACATACGATCAGAAAGGCTGCTGATGGCTGAAATTTTTAATCTCCTCTTTCTTATTAATGTCATGATTCTTACCTTTATTCAAGAATTTGAACTTACGTTTTAAAAGGAAAACAGACAGGCAATAAAATGGGAGAGCATTAACATTTCAGTCACTGTCCCTTTGTTTGCAGTCTTCAAATATAATTTGCAGAAGAATCAAATTCACCATCCCCATCTTTTTGCACCAAAGAGGGTTCTTCTGAGCCAGAGAAAATACCAGTATTTATCACTCCACAGATAGCTCAGGCACTAGCTGATACAGTACGCTGTTCCCAAGTCCGATCTTGAATTTTGCTGCAAGTGAGATGTTCTGCTTGTGTAGCAGAAAGTCTAGATACTAAATTGAACTAAATGGACTGATTTATTCCCATTACAAAATTCTACTTAAAAGACATTGAGCAGGTAGATGTCTGAACTCCATCCGTGTTCTAATGCGCAGTGCTTTAATCTCCCCATTACTGTCATCCAGTAAGACGTATGTACCAAGATCTCCAGGTAACCTGGTCAGAGCAATAGCTCACACGCTCCGTGAACTGCACTTGAGCTGATGTATTGAAGAAGCCGCCTGAAATGGCTGTACGAGCTGCCTACGCTCTACCTGTTCAGCGGGCTGGCTGGCCACAGCCCCAAGGCACCGGACTCTGTGGATATATATCACAACATACTCGTCCACGTTTCTAGTTCTGGGCAGCTCTAATGGGACTCCCACGTGCCTCAACCCATGGCTACACAGGTTGGCTCTCATTTCAACGTCTTTTTTGTAGAGCATACACTGTGACCGGCAAAGGAAGAAAATGCTACATGTACCCTAACTACTTACTTTTTTCTTTTTTTTTTTTTAATTCGCGACATAAAAATTAGTGAGAAATAGAACAAAGGAAATTACAGAAGGTTTTGTAACATGAAATCCAATGTCTATAGTTGGATGATACAGAGCTTGTAGACTGCTTGCATGTGGAGAAGGAAACTTAAGCCACCGAATTGAGAGGTTATTAAAAAACCACACACGGAAAAATTCCCTACAAAGCATCATGTGGAAATTATATGACTCCTGCATTGCACGCAGCATCTCATAAGAAGCGAGTTATATCTAATGATGACTTGACTTTATTCAATTGGAATCCTGCCAGCCCACAAAGAAACCACAATCCAGCCTTTTCCCTTAATTCCTAGTACTTTGAGGTCTACAAGAAACCAAATGATGTGAACAATGTCCTTGAAAATACACTCTCTTTAGTCCAGTCTCTGCCAGTACACTTCATTTTCAGCCATTCTGGAAGTGCCTTAAGCTTTGTCTGCAAATTCACTTGGCCTGAGATTCGGTAATGCATTACAGACCAGATGGATTTAGGAAACTGCACTGATTGGATTAATCAAATTAAAGGGAGGGGAAGAGGGAAATAAAAGGAAATTATTTTTTCCTCTACTTCCTAAAATATATAAATAAATAGAACTAATTGATTTGGAAGAGTTGCCCAGGTGTCTCTTTATGTACTAAAACACAGCTTTGTGAATGCAGCCCTGCCATGGCTAGGGAGCCAGCCACTGCGGGCAGGGCAGCAGACCTCAGTTCACCGTCTGAATTACATGCCGGTCTGCTTGTATTTCCCTGAGAGCTGGGAAAATAACAGACATAAAAAGCCTTACAGAATATGAGCATCAAAAGATACTACTGAAAATGAAAACAGGCATAAATTCAACTCTGTGGTATGAACCTGACCAGATTCTCCTGATGCCAGAGTACAGATGCTCTGGACACATTTTTTATGTCCTAAGGAAAGCTGTAAAGATGTTCAGCTTTTGCCCCACCACATCCCCAGGCATCAGATAATGCAGTAGCTCCAGCCTGGCTCTTGTGGGTGAGGAGAGGACGGACAAAGCAGGACGGACAAAGCAAGGGGAATGGGGCTTTCTTTTCCCCTTGAAGAGGACAGGCATGTCTGGGGCACAGACAGTGTCAGGCAAGGAAAGGATTTACCCCCACAATCCTGTTGTCGTAGCAAGGTTTTATTTTCCACACTCCTCGGCACTGGCATGGTGAGCACACCCCAGTTCAGACCTACGTATTCAGCTCCCTTTTTATTCGGCCCGCTTTGTTTGTAAGAGCTCGCACTGAACAGCTACGACCAGTTCTGTCAACTCAGGGCTCCACACACGAGTTACAGCAGAGCAGACTGATGGATGACGGGATTCATCTCAGAAATCTGGCCAGTGGTGGACGTGGGTCAGCAACCTACAACTCCCTTCCAGGGAGAGCTGCAACAACCTGCACAGCCAGTGCTATGGATATCGCCTATGGATAGCTCATTTTCATGGTATCTGCAGTTAGTCCAAAGTATCTGTCTAACTTCTTAAAATATCCATAGGAAGAATTAAGATTTTTTAGAGCAGACATACTAAAGATGGTATTTTTTTGGTGATGGCTGTGGCGCTGTGTTTTCTCAAGGATGCAGTGTGTGAAAAGGCATTTCTGTAAGCTAGGTGTATTTATTCTTTCACCGATGGAGACGCAGCAGCGTACAGAAAACTGCAGCCTGGATGACTTAACAGGTGTCATGCAGACACAGAATAAAGGCATATTTTCTGCCTTTGCGTATTTTGCCCAAACCAGTGGATGCTATTACCTTAAAATACCAGCTCTGAAATCAAAAGCTGTGCTTTGCATTCACATAAGGAGAAATGTTATGTTTCCTTCATTTGACTTTTAAAATGCATTATATATTCCTACATGCAGCCTTTCAGAGAAGTAAAATAAGTAAATCATACTCTGTCTTTGCATATTAACCCTTCTCACGATTTACACAATTCCTCTGAGAGGGGACCTTCTGTAGGACCATTGCCATGTACACTTATTCCTTGCTGCACAGCATTTAATAATCTGTGTATCAATATAGAAGTGACCCTAAAGAATAACTTTAAGGGTGAAGTAAGCAATGGTGACTCAGTGTCAAGTTTTTTAAGAACAAGACGAATGCTTGTTATTAAAAAAAGGCAAAGGGCAGTCATGCTCCCATGAAACTACACTCATCGCACAAACACAAATGGGTGTCAGCAGAGTAAGATGCCCTAATACAGTCCCTGGAAACTCTTAAGTAAATATGCCACCTAGTGTTTAATTGGTATAATTTCATTCATAAATCATCTTGATCGATTCCTTCCCAAGCTGTTCCCTGCAAGTCTAGGTGGCATAGAGTCTGGCAGAGGTATCTGGAGATGCCTTCTCCACCTTCGCCCCCTCCCTTCCCCCAAAACCCACCCCTACAGCTTTCTCACTGAAGAACTATCTTCCTCCTCAGGGATTGTTTAGCTCCTGATGGACTCTGTCAAATGGCCAAGCTACACTCCCAGCCCATCTTTCTCATTTGGGGAGCCCACACCTCAGACTGCCACGAGCAATCCAGAAGGCACTGAGAACTGACCCCGGGGTGTCGCCCCTGCTGCAGAGATCCAGGGCTTTCCACATCTCCCTGCCTACAGGTGCTGGGCACAATCATTTTGAGAAGCAGAAGCACTATTCCCGGCTTGCAGCTTGCCCAAAGGGGACAATGAGTTACCACTGCAATAGGTATTGTTTAGATGGATGGATGAACCAACAGAAAATCAGGGAAAGAGGCTTTAAAAGTGTAACAACAACTATTTCTCTTGACAAACAGTGGAGACATAATTCCTCCTGAGGCTATGGCAACATTCTCCTTCCTTGTCTCTAGCGCCTGCTTAATAGTGGCCAACCTGGCTAAAATGCAAGCAACCCTCTCTCGACAGAAGAGATACTCCACGTATGCATGTGTCTTGTCCCCTTCTCATGGGCTTAAAACATGCCAAATTGTCTTCTTACATTTGCTAATGGAGATTCTCTTGATGTTTCTGTCATGGGCACTCATTATGTTTCCAGGGATTAAATTGCTATATTGAGTCACCATCATAGCACAAACCATCCTGAGTTTTCAATAATGTCTTGTTTGCACTTTTTCCAGATCAATAAAAATCTTAAACGAAACTCCTGTCGCTGCAGTACTTCATCAGCTACCTTTCCCCAGCTTATCAAGGTGCTGCCTATCTTTATTCTTTGCTTGAAATTCCTCTACCTACTTTTGGTCCATGTGACCGTGTTCATGCGCCAACCAATTTGAATTAATGTCAAGAGTATGATTTCATGAGACATTGTACTACTTTGCTAAAAATCCAATTATTCTGCATCTGCTGCATTCTTTTCATTCAGTACTTTTGTAAATCTATCAAAAAGGCAATCAAGTCTAACTGGCAGTATTCATTCTACATAACCCACGCTGACGACCGTGAGCAGTCCCACTGTTCTCTGGGGCTGAGAATACATTACAAGTAAGAGCCCATTGTTACGATTTGTACTTTTCACACCACCGCGTTCTCTTTTCCAAATATTAGCCGTTATAAAAAGCACTGGTTCCTGACCTTTGCAGTCAAGCCTCACCTGAGAACGCTGTCAACAGCGTGTGCATCACTGTGGCCATTACGAGTTGTCATCCTGCCCAGGCTGCTGCCTCCTCCTGCCTGGCAGCTCCAGCGAGCCCTGCTAGCCCTGCGGCCGACACTGCGGCCGACTGATTGCTGCTGGCCCAGCACAGAGGTGACCGAGAAGAATCCCCACACCTGGATTCCGGTATCCCAGCTGCAGGGCGAGGGTGCAGGCTGCTGAGCTGGCTCTCCGTGGTGAGAGCCCGGATCAAACAAGAGGACGTTTGCTTGGTCTCTGCGCCTGACTCCACTCCAGTGCCCACGTGCCTCAGGGGTGAGACCTTCTGCGCCCTGAGCATGGGAAAAGATGCTCAGTGGGTATGACATACACATTTTATGCTCAGAAAGGGTAATATCTAGAGCATGATGGGACAAGTGCCAGTCAGCATGTAGGGACATAGAAAGCCAGTAAGACGATCCTTGGCAGAAGGTCTCCAGAGTGCGCAGGATATAGAAGAGAAAGAACTTTGCATATCTTGGCTAGCATTAAGCATTTCATGGAAGCCTTGGACATTAGGATCATAGCTGCAGTCAATTTCTCACTAGTGAACTGACGATTCATCATTTAGTCCCAGCCGCCCTGTCATGGGCAGGGACACCTCCCACTAGACCAGGTTGCTCAAAGCCCCATCCAGCCTGGCCTTGAACACTTCCAGGGAGGGGCCACCCACAACTTCTCTGGGCAACCTGTTCCAGTGTTTCACCACCCTCACAGTAAAGAATTTCTTCCTAATATCTAATCTAAATCTACCCTCTTTCAGTTGAAAACCATTATCTCTCATCCTACCACTACAGACCCTGATAAAGAGTCCCTCCCTATCTTCCTTGTAGGCTCCCTTTAAGTACCGGAAGGCTGCTGTAAGGTCTCACTAGAGCCTTCTCTTCTCTAGACTGGGATGTGCTCTCCTCCCATGGGGAGGAATCAAATAACTGCTTCTTAGCTACGTTGGTAAGATGTCTTCATCTAGACAGAAAGAATCAGAGCCTAAATAATACTTTTTCAGACACAGAAAGCCACAGAGTAATACGACTAGAAGGTACTTTAGCAGGTTTTTCTCCTGCCTGCCTCAGGTGTCAGTGCTACCTGTGCCATTTCTCCCAGACGTTTTCTAACATGTTTCTATGCCTCATGATGAGGGAGATTTTGTCACCCCCTCAGGCACTCCATTCCACTGTTTCACTGTTCTTTCTTTTTTCCTCCCTTAATAGCTAACCTGCAATGTTAATCACTGTATTTCAAGCCTGTCAATCACTGTATCTCTTGTCGTGTCCAGCATGAGCACAGAGGACAGGTTATTTTTTCCCTTATAATTAGCCAAGCAAACACATGACCTAAACAGGCACGTCACTAAACCCACTTATTTTCTTAACAAAATATAAAGGATAAATATTAGTTACTATTTAAACACCTTCCTTTTGACACTAATTCCAAGTCCTCCACTAACAGAAATTAATATCTCTCTTATTCTTAACAAGTTGAACACTTGACTTCCAAGGTCAAAACATGGCAGTTTAGAGGCGCTAGTAAAAGTTTAGTGCCTATTCCTACACAGTGTCTCAAGATTCAGGCGAGATAATCAAGTATAGATTTTTACTTAAAAAATGGGTTTTCATTTTCCAGTGACTAGACAAATGAAATGTTTACACTGAAGGCTCCATCCCAATGCCTATGGAAGTTTGTTTATACTAATTTAATAACATCAAACTATGTAAAGAGTGTAAAAGCCAAGACGAAAAAAACTCATATAAGGCTTTTATCTTTAATACATCAAACTAAGCATGGGTTTTACGCAACAAACACTTAGCTTTATTAGAATTATTAAGCTTGTAACAGGAAAATACCCAAGAGGAAAAGATTAATTTATGTATTCAGCAGAGCCTAGCTGCAGATACAGTACTGTACTTGAAGAGCCAAGTGGCGTTTGCTTTAGGACTACTATAAGCACTTTTGGTGTACATAATCACTAATCTGACATTCTCATTTGACAAAAGTTCAATCTACAGTTGTGATATTAAGGTATGAAGTTTTCACACTGCTTCCATTTGGCTACCTTTCTAAAACACTGGATTGGGAAACACTTTGGTCATAACAAACTTCATACTCACCTTTGCACCATGTGCTCAGCAGTGCCTTAAACTGCTCTAAGACCCAGTGAAATCTTCGGGGGTCTTCCCATTAATTTCAGTAGAATTTGGATCAGATCATATCTGTCGCATCGTGTCATCTGTGTAAATCAGTGTTGTCTCCAACTCATGAGCTCTCTTCAGGCATAATCATATCACTTATTCTGCTTAAGGCAAAAGTCATGAATCCTAAGCTGACAGCAATAACATAACATAAACCAGGATCCTGGAGAGATGTTAACAGCTCAGGGAAGCACTGTAGCAAATACTTCGCAATGGAACATCTCTTTCTCTTGATTCCCTCAATTTCCACTACTGTTAAAATCAGCCAAATTATTCCTCTCAAAAATCCTTGCCTAATCAGGCAAACCATTAGGTATTAGTTAGGAATGCCAGAGTCAACTACAAAGCAGCATCCCTTTTCCTATGCATAAATATAGACAGCCAGAGGGAAGGAATCGAAAAAGATACTCTCCATGATTTTACTTTGGTAGCTTTCTTATTTTTATTTCTTATATATTGCCTATTTCATATTTATGACGCTTTAAACAAAAAAGAAGCTGTAAAGAGACACAGATGAAAAATACAAAAGAATGCCAACACTGAAAGGCAAAAGAAAATGATCAGCCAGCTGTATTTCCAGTAAGATGGTATTTGTCACTCAAATATAAACCTGCTTACTAAAATACACATAATGGTAGATCTACAGTAGTCATATAAAGTCCTCCTTGCTGTGGTACAATACCAAAGAGTATTCTGGATGAAATCAGTACTAAATTGCTAACAATTATTTAAAGAAGACAGTGGGGTATGTAGTTAAGCGCCCATGCCAGGGCATGCTACAATTAAGTATGTACATGTGGTAACCTGTGTGTAGACTACTACCCTTGCAGGACAAGCAGGAGTGACTGATGAAAGGAATTATGATGTCTAAGTTAGTTGCTTCTAGCAGCAAAAATGCCGCACACCTTTTATCACTGCACGTATTACTGAAATCTGCAGATAAAGGCCACCTTCATGTACAGGCTTTATGTTGCTGCTTATCAGCGTGGTGTCTGAGCATTTTCCAGGGAAAGTCAACTGGGAAGGAGTCCCTTGTGAATTCTGTGGATATGCATACAGGAGTGAAACTGTAACCCCTAATAAAAGAAGGTGGTGGGTCATTGATGTCCCTTTAGAACAAATTTTAATTTCATAGAATCACAGAATCATAGAATCTTTGTGGTTGGAAAGGACCTTTGAGATCATCAAGTCCAACCATACACACACACACACAAAACCCCCCTACAATCTCTGGCACTAAAGCATGCCCTGAAGCGCCAAATCTACACGTTTCTTAAATACCTCTAGGGATGGTGACTCAACCACCTACCTGGGCAGGCTGTTCCAGTGCCTGACCACTCTTTCAGTAAAGTAGTTCTTCCTAATATCTAATCTAAATCTCCCCTGCCGCACCTTCAGACCATTTCCTCTGGTCCTGTCATTATTCACTTGGGAGAAGAGGCCAAGACCCACCTCTCTGCAACCTCCTTTCAGGTAGTTGTAGAGGGCAATGAGGTCTCCCCTCAGCCTCCTCTTCTCCAAACTAAACATGCCCAGTTCCCTCAGCCTCTCCTCATATGACTTGGTCTCCAGACCCCTCACCAGCTCGGTAGCTCTCCTCTGGACACGCTCCAGCACTTCAATGTCCCTCTTGTACAGAGGGGCCCAGAACGAAACACAGTACTCGAGGTGAGGCCTCACCAGTGCCGAGTACAGAGGCACGATCACTTCCCTCCTCCTGCTGGCCACACTATTCCTAATACAAGCCGGAATGCTGTTGGCCTTCTCGGCCACCTGGGCACACTGCTGGCTCATGTTAAGCTGGCTGTCCACCAGCACCCCCAGGTCCTTTTCTGCTGGGCAGCTTTCCAGCCATTCTTCCCCAAGCCTGTAGCATGGCTTGGGGTTGTTGTGACCGAAATGCAGGACCCGGCACTTGGCCTTATTAAACCTCATGCAATTGGCCTTGGCCCATTGATCCAGCCTGCCCAGGCCCCTCTGTAAAGCCTTCCTACCCTCAAGCAGATCAACACTCCCACCTAGTTTGGTGTCGTCTGCAAGCTTACTGAGGGTGCACTCAATCCCCTCATCCAGATCACTGATAAAGATACTAAACAAAACTGGCCCCAAAACTGAGCCCTGAGGGACACCACTGGTGGCCGGCCGCCAAGAAGATCTCACCCCATTTGTTCTGACCAAGCACGTTGCAGATACCAGGGAGTTGGAGGCAATGTAAAAGACACTGGGTCAAATTATCAGTGCGGTTCCAGCCCACAGTCTTCAGGAGCAGATGTTTCTGCTCACTATCCTGTTAACCCCGTGATCCGCTGCTAGGACAGCACAGTGCCCTGCAGCCCTCCTGTGGAAGGACAGGCTCAACATCTGGATAGACATCCCAGCAGAGAGTTAAATACTAGCTAGCAACCTGTAATAGGATCATTAGAGGTTTAGAGGAGCTGCAGAAGGGCAAGAATAATGAATAAATGAAAGACTGAAAAGATTTCTTTATCGCTGGCTAACAGCAGTACCTGTAGAAAATTCAATGAAGAGCCAAAAATGGAGTGGTAGGATGAGGCCGAGAGGCCTACAGAAAGGGACGTGGTGTGCATAACAATGTAGAAGTGTAAATACTTACAAAAATTGAACTAAATCAGAGGTTCTCGTAAAATTGGCTGTCTCTCATGCAGTTTTGATGTAAGGAAAACTGCAGCGCCCCTAAAAAATTTAGTTCCATAACGAGATTACATCTCCAATTAAGGGATGTTAGAAAACGGTCTTTCCTGGAAGTCCTGCATTTTCTTCAATGGGAAACTGTGTGTGAGCAGCATGACTAATGAAGACAGTAACGCCAACTACTACTTCTAGCAGAGCTATTCTTCCTTTTCTGTCACCTTTGCCTGAACAGGAATAGCTTTCTTATCTGTCTGTTATTTGTGTGGGATTTTCTGCCGAGGAAACCTACAACCTCCCGGACTCTGTAATATGCTTATCATTGCTGCTTTTTAGTTCTAGCTGCAGTATTAACTATGGGCTCTGTCTTTTGCACTTAAAATGCCCGGTAATGAGTTCCAGCAAAACAGATAGGGAGGTTACCATGTCAAGCAGCAATATACAGTTTTCTGCGCTGTCTTGCTGTTGAGTGAAGTCTGCAGGTACAGCTGGCTCTTGCTTTACCTCAAACTGCTACACTATTCTTTACAGAACATCACTGTTAAATGCCTCTTGCTGCTCCTGGCACGTACTTGCAACCAGAGAGCAGCACAAGCACTCCAGCCTGGGCTCCAAGCAAACTCATATTTCATGTACAACCAGTATGTTTGAACTGACTTGAGCCAGATCCTACTTGGAGAGAAGCTGATGGGAGCTTTGCCATGGTCCAAGTAAGCGGAGACCTGGCACTGACAAAACAAAACCTTCCTTAGTCTTCACTGCATCTATCCACAGTTTGTCCTCTGTCAGATTGGTCTAAGATTATTCTTTTTGCAAATTCTTTAAGCTGAGCCGCTGCCAAAGGGTTTCTTCAACTCCAGTCTCCCATTCCCATTGCGTCCCCTGTGCTAACAGGAATACCTGAGGAGCCCTAAGGCGACCCAAGCCCAGGAACTGTTCCTGCATAGAACCAGCCTAGCAAAGGAACAAGGCGTTGGGCACAGCCTTTGCCTGACACGGGGCACAGTGTCACAGCGTCCACCTCCCACCCAAGGCACGGGGTGGCTTTGGCTGTGCACAGGGCTGGTCACAGGAGTGGGAATGTAAGTGCAAGAGAAAGGAACCGGGATGGTTTCTCATCAGCAAGCGTAACAGCTTTTACCTCCTTCAGGTGCTCATGAAATTCCAGCTTGCCTTTGCTTCCAACGTTTCAATTCTTTGAATATATTTTCCGAAATTACACTTGCCACAGTAGGATTAGAAAGTAAGATTTTTCCTCCTTGCCTGGGAGACAGAGACTGCTGATGCAGTAAGGGCAGCAGTTGCAGGATAACATGGTACGTGATTGCGATAAACGTTTCAGAACTACTTATTTTACTGACAGACTCCTGCAATTTTTTCTCTCCTACATGCGAAGATTAATTGCTTACAGCAAGTTACACTTCTCCTACATTCACCAGTAACGTGAAATACTGGTAATTAATTACAGCATTTACCAGTACCAGGTACTTATCTGCCCTACATCTTCTAGTGTACCTTCCTTTGCCCCAAATACAGCATTCCATAAGCAGAACAAACAGGAAGCAGGCGATCACAGCTTGCCTAAGCCTAAATCACAACCCTAAACAGACAATGTATAATCTTTGAATGCTCTTTGCACAAAAAAACTACTTCTCTACCCAAAATCCTTTTTGAAGCTGGATCCCGTTAAAATGACAATTGCCTGCGCTGCTAAGAAAGTATTTGCAGCATGCTGTTCTCCCACAACACTTCAGTCCTAAAAATCATTGTGGCTCCTTTCAGATCAAAGATCTGGTAAACTATTCGGACTAAAATTTGGAATCTGTGTCTAAAAATCTAGCACCTCTTTAAAGCTAGACAGAAGTAACTTTCGGATGAAATGCTGGCATTAAGTATCTTAAAGCATAAATGTTTTTTAGGCATGTCACAAAAACTGTTGGATAAAAAAGCATGCACAACAACAGCTTAATCCAGCCCATATATCACACCCCTCCTTCTGGAATGGGCATGACTCCACTAATTACAACCTTGAAGAAATTATCATTATGGGAACAGACAGGTACCCCAGGCAGTACCAAGACATTTCATCTGGATGCGACTCCTCCCGCCAGGCCGTGCCTTGGTGGTCCCCTTCCATCGACCTACCCCACGGGGAGCGGCGGTGCTGGAGTGACTGAGACATGGAATAATCTCCGCTGTCAGCGTGGGAGGCGACAGAATGAGCAGATTCCCTGGGTGGTGTTAACAAACCCGCTAAGGAGACTAATGCCTTCAGCTGCACTTTCACACTCTGGAATTGGTTTCAGTATAAAACAAAATCTCACTTGTAAAAAGCCTAATCTGTAAGAGGAGTACTGATGCTTAACCTTAGAGTGCTGAATTCTCACGTTCCTCTTGAGAAATAATGGAAGCTTCTGTCCTGCGTGTATGGCTTTCCCCCTGACTCCACCATTTCTGAAACATTCACAGTACTCCAGGCAGCACTTTCAAATAAACCAGCTCAATTATAAAAAAAGTTACATTTTACATGTTCAATTGGCCAGAGAAAACACACCTTACAAAAAAACTCAATGATTTTTCACACATGCAGCAAAGAAATACTGAATATTCATTCACTTATTTCTAGGGGTCTGGAATTTATTGCAGTAATTGAAGTGGGTGAAGGTTTTGATTTGTGGGCAGACCATGGCCTTTGTCTAAAATGCTGTACAACACATGACAGCCTCAAGCAAAACATCTGATACAACTCCCATTGAACTACCACTTCCCCGCATTATATTGTAGAGGACTTCTGAAGTTTATATAAAAAAACCCATCACATTCTCCTTATCCTCCTTTGTCCCTATATGCTATTACTGACAAATGTTCGGTATTTCACCAGTTTATTCCAAAGCCCAGTCCGTATTTTATCTGAGGTTACTGTGAGGAGGAAATGGAAATGATGACCCCTGAGTCTTTGCTACTACCCAAACCTCTCTTGAGCTTCTCCTAGGAACCTATGAAGCAAAAGCAGCCATGGTAGGCTTCAACATATAGACTTCTGTGAATTTCTTTCAGTTGCTAATAATTTAGCTGAAGTAACCCTTTTTTCACATGGATTTCCATAAGATGATGGGAGACAACTGGTACCAGTAGAGAAGCCCATTGTGAGTCCTAATCAATAGCGAGGCCTCAGCTGCTACGACAGGTCTTCAGCCTGTGAGCAGATCACCTTGCACTATTTAGCCCTGCTCCTCTTGTAGCTGTGATTGTTCCTGCTCCTCCTGGCAAGAAAAATATGTTAGAAACAGAAACAGCTGCTCTTCCTCCTTCTGCTGCTTCCCCGTGGTGGGAGGAAGGCAGAGAGGGTTGCCAACAATGTAATGGCTTAGCTGAAGCTAGTTATTTTTACACGACAGTGCAGCCACGCAGCCCAGGCTTGCAGGCAGCAGCCTGCACGTACGGAAAATTACATGAGCACTAATCCTTGTAGGGTAAGGACCCGTGGTACTGCCTTTCGCATCGTGAACCACCTCGGGGGTAAGTAACACTTTACACACTTTAATTTCATTCAGCTGCAATACAAATGAAGACCTGGTCGGTCTCTTCTCCCAAGTAACAAGTGATAGGATGAGATGAAACGTCCTCAGGTTGCGCCAGGGCAGGTTTAGATTGGATATTAGGAAAAATTTCTTCACAGAAAGGGTTATCAAGCATTGGAACAGGCTGCCCCAGGAAGTGGTGGAGTCACTGTCTCTGAAGGTATTTCAGAGACGTATAGACATAGCACTTAAGGATATGGTTTATTGGTGGACTTGGCCATGTTAGGTTTACAGTTGATGATCTTAAAGGTCTTTTCCAACCTAAATGATTCTATGATTCTACGATTCTAATCCAATCACTAATGAGTTCCAGAAGTGTATTTTCACTATCGACAGCAAGTTGCACCAAGTCCGAATATTTTCAAGCACAGGTACCTGGAACTAAGGATCCAGCTCTCCACTCACTTTAAGCCAGTATCATCATTTTTTGAGCTGGCATCAGAAGAAAGTCTTGCCGTCTCCTTTGTGCTGCATTTCCACCCACATGAGGTGGATCAGGTAGCAGATCTGGCTAAAAAAATTCACATGGTTTTTATTCTGGCTGAGTTTTAATCTGGAGCTGGTTTCTAGGATCACCTACTGTGTACCTGCATAAAACTGTACGTTAGCAAAAAGGCACTGGTGAAGGAGAGAGGGCAGGGGTGCCTTCAGCAACAGTTTGCCTTCTGTTGGTTTCAAAGAGTTTTTACAGTACTCACTCAAAACTGCCCAGCCTGAAAAACAACATCCAACCCCAAGCACAACAGAAAACACAATCTGTTAGCAAATATACGGTACTAGGACAAACCCCTCTGAAGTCTCTCAGATCACTTTAAGAGATAAAAAAGACCACTGCTCCTCAACTGCAAGAACTGTAAGTAAAACTGAACACAATTTTGAAATTGTGTTTTTCCTTGCACAAAAGTATATTCTCCTGATTTCCTAGAGAATGTAGCATGATTTTCAACTGTCACAATTGCTTTATTACTCTACAGTCTCGTCATAATGTTTACAGTCACCCTGATGCTGGTTTGGTATTTTCTCGATATAAAAGTAACTTTTCCAGAACATCCTCTGGACCGTTTTCCTACCTATACCTACACAAAAAAAGTCTGTTACACTGCACTATGTTTATTTCTTTGTGTGCCTCAAATAATGTCGAAATTAACTTTCTTGTGCCTGTTACAGCAATGACAACCAGCCAATGTCTAATCACAAGAATCAACTGAACAAGCACGAAACCCTTCTCTTTGGCATCCACTCCTCTGGCATATTACAGTACCATCCAATTGAACCAAAACCTATTGTCATCAGTGGATTCATTTTGAAATAAAACTTGAATGGAGGACTTGTTGCTGTGCCATTCTCCAAAGGCCTTCCCTGCAGCAGTATGCCTCCCCTAAAAAATGTCTTTGTAAATGGAATTCATTTGTTATAGAGGATGAATACGTTTACATGTCAGGTCGGTTACTCGATCAATTATTACTACTGAGAAATCCAAATCAGTATATAATCAGTCAATGCAGATATGTGAACCCAACAGATAATAACTATGCTAGAAATGTCCTGGAGTGATGAGGATACACATAAAAAAGCTGATCTGTTTCATGCTCAGTATTACTATCTAACAGCAAATTCACTCCCTGCTTCCCAAATACAAACCGTCTCTAGTTCCCAACTAGCTAGCCAGCACACTGAACACTAAAATCATCAGTTACACCGCGTAAATACTCTTACAAATGTCAGTAAGTCAATTCAGCACAAACACTAGACTCAAAAAAAAAAAAAAAAAGTTTTGTTTGACAGTTGTTACTGCCTTACCACCTGGGAAATGAAAATATCCACGTGTCACTGCTTACGAGACTGTTTCTCACATGTAAAAGAATTTCTAATTTTCTATCTTCAGATGGCGGCTAACTGCACAAAATTCTCAATTTATCATTAGGTAAATAAATCCTAGTCCACACAACACTATGGGATACAGGCACATGAGACATGGAGATCAAGGAGAGCCCACTTCAAATGTGAGAAGAAAGGGAGGCAAACACACAGTATCCCAATTTCAGACCCATGAGAAGAAAGGGAAGAAAACACACAATTATCCCAATTTGAGACCCATCCACCAAAGGCTTGGCAGAAAAGAAGAGCTTTGCACTGTGAATGGAAAGATAACAAACTTGAGCTGTGGTGAAGGGTCAGTGGAACCAGTTCCGTAATCCTACTGCGGAATATGCTTGAGTATACACGGACAAAGAAACGTAACTTGTGAACAATTTTAGATGCAGTTCCTAAGTTAACCAGTATATATATATATATCTTTTTTTACACAGTGAGGACATTTGCATTTGGTACTTATTAGAAAGCTTTCATCATAAGCTCCAGTCAAATATTAGTTTGGAGCCAAGATCACATTAACGGGATATAAAGTTTTCAGTGGGATAGTAATACTATAAAGTATAGAAAAAAAGAAATAGGTCTTTAGACAAACACTTCTTTCCCTCCAATTTGATAGAAAGACTGGTATTAATTGCTAAAATTTTAAACTGAATACTTACCTTTTCAACCGGGGTATTTTCTTCACTCGTTACGCTTGCTTTTCTTGATTCGTTTTTCGTTCTGCTTAGCCTCCGGGACACTTTTTCTCTAAGCAACGTGGCATATCCAATGTGTTCATAGATGGGGTTTGTCGTCATTTTTGAAATATACTCAGAAGCCTTTGTTTCTATATACAATGTTATCAAGCCATCTGTAACTAGGTCATGGATTGACTCGAATCTTTTCTCCCCAACGAAGTGCTTCCCATCATAGAACAACCTGTAGTTTAAGGTCTGATTACCAAATCTACAAATACCAGGAAAAAAGGAAGGAGAGAAGAAAGAGAGAGAGGCAAGAGTGAGAAGGAGAATTCATACTGTCAAAACACTTAGGAGGTAATTTCGCTGATGAGTCTATGTGTCTGGTTTACATATGGAATATGCACATGGCTGGAACTGGATCTCTGTGGAGAGACCAGCTCAAGTTCAAACCCAAACTTGACTGCATCACATGGACTGGGCTACAGAACTGAGGCCAAGTCTCCGCAACAAGCTACGTGTCCCAGACATATGTGGTTTAAAACTAAATCCTAAAGGGACTACCGCAACGATTGGAAAGGCATGTTTGCATTCACAAGACCTTATACCAGGATGCATGATTGTGTTAAGGGCTCTTCCATCCCGAAACATTTTTGAGGTGCAGAAAGTGGATGCTTAACCACCGTTGGCACATTTACAGTCAATGAAGACAGATGGGCATCTCCAGCAAGTAATTCAAATCCTAAGGGGCTGAATCACCCTCTGCAGGAAGCCTGGGAGACTGAGCTCTTAATTCAGGGGCCCAATTAAACACCCAAAGTTCTGTGGGATAACTCTGGCCCTATTTATGGCAGGTGTAATCTATGGGGTGTTTTTTAAAGTGTTTTAAAAACTAAAGTGCTGTAGTAGCACATTCATTTTATAACACTGAGGTTGGAATCCCATTCTTGATTAAAGGATTCAAAGATACGACATTAAATGGTCCTTATATTGCATCAAATGTGCATGTCTCCACATACTTTGTTGGGCATTCAAATCAAACTGCTTAAGCCTCTTACTTTTTTGCCCACACTTTTCATATGAATTCCCAATTTATAATAAAATTAAGGTTTTGATTCTACAAATAATTGTCCAGATGGATTTAGAAATCATGCTGTTATGTCAAAACAACAGGCACTTTGCCATAATCCCCATCCTTTAGTAGATCTTTTTATTCTTTATTTTGAAATCTCTCTCCAAAGCCCTAAAAAATTACATTTGTTCTTTTTCAGCTGACAAAAGTTGCTTTTAATTTACACCACTTTTTAGTTGGCATGACTCACTAGCTTTTCCAGCTCTACCATCTGCACATCAATACGATTTCTGAGGATGATTTCAGCAATGTATCACAGCTACTTGTGGCAACTCCTTAAAGGATTTTTCCTTCTGGCTTACCAGCAGAAGGGTAAAAATGCAGACTTTTATTTTGTGTATATCCCACAGAAGTAATAATGCTAGAAACATTGTGAAATATTGCCAAGGAGTTTGTTTCGTCAAAACCCAATAGAGTATCTTGTCCTCTTGCAATGAACCCACAGCAGCTTTACGACTGTTGTGTGGGCAGCTTTTGAATGTCACGGCTACGCCAAGAGTGGCTGAATTTTCAAGGAGAGGTACCTGTAAAGGGCAGTGAGGTTGTAGCTTGGGCTCCCACTCAATTTTTCATTCAGCTGAATAGCAGACTCTTACTTCTTTGAGCAGTAGCATCCCATGCTTCACACTGCATTTCTACAGCAAGCTTGAATGCCAGTCAGGGAAGAAAACTGAAGTCCAGTATACTGCCTTTGACAGCTGGTCAGCCACTGGACTTCATGATTTTTCAGGTTTATCCAGGGTTATTATTGCCGATGGTTGTTGATGTTTCTGTATAACACATCACTGAGCTCCAAGGACAACCTGGCTGTGTCCTCTACCAGGACGCTCCCCTGTCCTGTACTCACTCACACCTCTTACATAGTTTTTCAAGGAGAAGCTCCATCTTTACAACACTCAAGGTTGTAAAGGCTACCCTAGGTAGAAAAAATTTTGAGAACAGGCACAGTCTGCTTCTGAAAAGGGACTTCCTAGTCAAGTGCTGAAGGAGTGACCGACTTGCTGTAGTACTGCGATGGTCAAACTGCTGACAAGAGGGTGTAAAATCACTCTGACACTGTGAAGTGGATTAAGTAACGGTGGACATAGACTTCATTCGACAGGGACTGATATAATCCTCTCCATTAAACACATTTACATTTGAACTATAAAACTCCGTTAAAACAGCATTTACCTGAGAGCAAGAGTATAGCAGCCGGGTTGCCGCTGGCTTTCTCTAAGAATATATGCTCCTTCTACACCAGCAAGTATTTCATCTGCTTGCTCCCGAGAAATGATCCCGTGAAACCTAAGGGAAGACATTTCAGTGACTTACAGAACAATCTGACCAGAAACACCTCCCCCTCCACCCCAGAAGCCCCTTGAAAACTTCTGCACTGCAGAGCATCGTCATCTAAGCCATCAGGACAGCGTCCAAGCATCTGAAAGTGGCAGGTCACCCAGCCTGGGCAAGTCCAGCACAGAGGCAAAGCAAAAACTACACTCTATACGCAGTTTCAGTCAGTATAAGCCAGTATGATACTTCAACCGCACCCAAAGATTTTTTTTCTGTAAATGCCCCATCTTTTCACAACTTTTCTCCTCTATCAGTCTATGCTCCTCTTCTTTGTTTCCTTTCTAGAGGCCTTATGACAGAATTGAAAACTAGGCACAAAGGCTTTTTTTTTTTAAATGGAGATGACTTAAAATTAAAACCGGAGGTCATTCTTACTATCAGTTTGCTGTATTTTTATATTAACATTGCTTCCTCAAATTTGTAAGGGAAACTGAGATAAAAAAATGGCAACAATTACTCAAAATTCTATCCTGCATACATTAAAGTAGAAGAAGATACAGAGTAGGCTTGGGAAAAATACTCTTTCCTGTATTTCAGTGAGTTCTTCATTCAATGTTGGAAAAAAGCAATACTTCTCCAATTCTTTTGTCATTGCTATTTTAAGAAAGAAGGAGGCCCCACGATGCACAATTAACCTTACAATAATCAATATTTAGCAGTGATCTCTCCATAAGTACAAATGCAGTCTTTACAGCAGTTTGAGTCTTAACTCCAACACACATTTTGCTAACTGCTAAGTCTCCAAGGGTCTCCTCAGAGGTTTTGAAAGTTTCTATTTTTGCTGCTGTCTGAAAAAAGGGCTCTAAAATATACTGGCCTTCAGCATTTTCTCTTTTCTGACAACACGTATGAAGTGGCGCATTTCTAACATTGCCTCTGGCTCGGCAGTGAAAGGGAAGAAAAACACATTGGCTACAAAAGCAACTGTTGTTCTGTTCTCTTTACGTTGCCTTCTCACAACTAATACATGTTGGAAATATGAGGCTTAGGTGATCTTCCCACAGTGACTTTCTATTCAAGATGATGTAAATTGATTCATACTTTCAGTCTGTACTGGTGGGGACACAGTCATTTACTGCCACATCCAAATTGAAACGAGCATCCCCTAGATGACATAATTTGAGCATGTCTTTACCAGTAAACTCATGGCAATTCATAAGTCTAGTTAAAAATAATGAGCATAGGCTATTTGCCACCAAAAGCTCATTATAAAATATAGCAGGCTTTAGGTTAGATACCAGATAAAAGAGCTCTTCTGGTGATCAATTAAAGAAACCGCTGGGACAGGATACTTAGGGCACCTGTGATATTTCTTTAACCATGGGTGGTACACCCTGCGTAATCCAAGCTTTCTCACAGACGTTTTTGCTACATTTATACAATGGCATAAAACCAGCTTGGACACGGTAGAAGATCCCCTGAACTCAGACGCCTGCCCCTGACAGCAGCCGACAATAACTGCTTATGGAAAGAGTACAGGAAGCAGTGACATATTTCTTTCACTTCACATCCCTGTCCATCCATCACGGGTTTAGCCAGAAGTTGTGTCCGATCAGCTGTGACCTTACCCTTCATGATTCTGAGAATCTCACTTGTAAACCCTTTAATATCTTTATGCGCTCGGCCTCCGCAGCAACCCGTGGCAATGAACTTGAGAGGGACACTGTGCATGTCCCCCTCGTGGACATCCACTGAGGAAGACCTGTTCATTTTCCTCACGTGGCAGGAGCTGCATCCCTTTGCTCCACCGTTGTTGTGCTCTGCCATACCTTTCATTTCTTCTATAACCCTTCTAAAGAGAAGGCAGGAGGAAGGGGTAGCGAGGGACCAGAACTACATGCACTATTTAAAATGCAGCCACATCATAGATTCATATAGTAATATAATCATGTATTTTCTGTTTCTTTCCCTAGAAATCTATGATTTTGTTTCCAAGCGTTACTGAGCATTGAGTCAATTGCTTTTATAGGACTGTCCCCACTGGTCCTGAAATCTTTCCAAATTATAATAGCTAATGTGATCTTGCCCTGGCAGGTTCACCGAGATGGCTTCTTACAGTTCCTGCCAGCCCCAACGCCCCACAAACCCGCAGTATGTCAACAGCCAGGCAGGTTCCTGGATTAAAGATTGCTGTAATGGTTTTACAAGTCCCGCCGTAGGGAGCGTGATGGACTACTCTGGCAGGTACTGTCTTCAGCTCTGTTGTACTCGAGTGGCTAGATCTGAATTCCCCGTTGTCAAAGATAATATTTAAAAAATGAAACTCCAGTAATTAGGGGCAAAGCTAGCGGCTCTTGAGCTTTTTGATAGGAGAAGAGGATCATTAAACACAGATGATGTGTCTGGGAAGGAAGAAAGAATAGAGCATGGGAGGTAAGTAATTTAGCTAGCGATAAGGGGTAGGGCCTCAGCAGATTACTCTAGTAAAGGCCAAACAGCAGCTCTGCAAACGCTGCTTAGTAAGAAGGTCTGGGTGGTCACTGCAGTGTCTTTTCCCTTCAACTTCACCTGCCCAAATCTCCACGCCAATGCAGGATCCAGCCCCTTTCAACCTATTTATTGGCAAGAAGACTGCTGAGCACAAAGGAATTATACTCTAGTGGTCCGTTATTTTCCTCACAACAAAAAATACCCCTCCTCCTTGGGTATTTCGGACCTCGTAACTTTAGCAGGGAGAAGAGCATTTAGACATGTAGTGGTAGACAGGCATACTTCCACAACCATGTCGGGTGGAGAAAGTAAAGGAACTTACACAAAAAGGCAGTGAGAGAGGCAAGGTGCTTCTCTCCTCCCCAGGCCATTGCAGGACCACTGGGAGGTTAAAGCGACAACCAAAACAAAAGGAAGAAATACTCCACACAGTAATTTTTTCCCAAACTGTCCTGAGAAAAGCAAAATAAACACACAGGCTTACACAGCGGCACAGTCCATGGATTGTGAGCAGCATTACTGGACTGTAATACAGCTAAATTATTCAGCTTTTGACACATTTAGCTCCCAGTTGAAGTGAAAGGTAAAATAAAATATTTTGTTAGACCTCCATTGTGTCTTTTTATTTTAGTTCTAGAAAAACAACTTTTGGATGCTCTCAACAGATACTTAAAAGCATAAAATACTTACTCTCTTCCATAATACTTTGGTCTGTTCTCCACCTAAATTTTGAAAGAAAGGAAAAAAATGTTAAAAACATGCTCAATTTTAAGTAAGCGACATAAAATAAATTATGCTTGATTACTAATGAGGACTACTGCACCCATCTAACTGATCTGCAGAGTCAAAACTGTGACTGGAACATGACTACACAGAAGAACAGAAAAATGGAAACATCAGAGGTGGTTTTACTGATGGATATCTAGGAAGAGGCACACGCCTTAATGGTGAAAAAAATAGACATAATTGTATAAAAATGCATATAATTATATAAAATCTGAGCAAATAAATAAAGAATAGTTTACTACAGTTTTGCGAACCTAATATTCATACTATAAAATAAGACTATTTTTGTTATACGCGCATTAGCTTCTTAAAAACACTTTTTGCAGCAACTAACCAGAGATAAAAAATTTAATATCCTTGGGAGAAACAAGGTTTCTGGATTTAGACCTAGTCTTAAATTCCTTGAAGTCTCAAGAACTTGCGGGCCTGATCCAAAGTCCTCTGAAAGTTGCTGGAAGGACTCCCAATTATTTTCAAGAGCTTTGAACCGAGTATTAGGAACGTCACGTTCTTATCCAGAAACTCTGAGGCTTTGACTCCTTTTTAAAACCCCATGTTTTTGCCAGGTTGGCAAAAAGCAAGCTCCCCAGCCCCTGATCTCATCTTTCTCCAGCCGTTGTACCCCTGCGCCAGGCTGCATCCCACAGCAGGGCAGGAGATGCCAGCAGGGGGCACGGCTGCCCCAGCTTTCACAGAGGGACCTCACCCTGCACACAGGCTTGTGCCATTATTACATATTTGACCATTACAAATCAATTTTCAGGGTCTGGTTTGGTTTTGTTTTGTTTTTTTTTTTTTTCAGGCGTATTCATATATATGCGTGCGTTTAGGCGTCTTTATAAAGAGATGCTCCCTCTCCAGCGATGGCACTTCTCAATAGTGTCATCTCACACTTCAGCCAGCGTTTTCGTGCACAAGCACGACAGAATTTAACACAAGATATACAGTCTCCTGATAATTGAAAAAAAATAATATCTGAGTGAGTGCATACCTGAGGAAAGCTGCCCATATAAATGGAATTACTGCTTCATACATGCCAACACACACGTAACAAAATTGTGGTTTCGAGACTGTTTTATCCTTTAGGATAAAACCAAAGAATTTGCACCATTTTATCTGACTGGAAACAAGGACTGTGTCCTTATTTTGATTAAATCTCATTATTTCACTCATAAAAACTGTAAATTGATGAAGGTTTTTTTATTTCTGAATAGCAAATGCATAAATGTGACATTTTTGATTCAATAATCTACACACCACGCACTAAATCGAAGCAGCTGACTTTCTACCCTGCAGTCACTCAGGCTACAATGCAGCGCAAGACGAACAAAAATCTGTACAAGATAATGAGAATCTTCAATGGAAGACCTATGGGAGTTCAATCAAGTCCTTGCTGCGCTCCTTTCCCAGCTCGGCATTTCTCTTCTAGCACAGCACTAACAATAGCAGTATCACACCCTTGAAACTCCTGCCTGGGAATAACACCTTGATGCAAACATCTCTGAGCTCTGAGGGGCAGCAATAAGAGGAAAAAGCAAACGCAGAAGTGAAGAGAGAGCAAAATCAGAGGAATTGCCAAGTGCAAGTGCTGTGTTTGTATGTGCATATACGGCAACTCAGAGAAGAAAGGGTATGAATTCATTTTTTTTTAAACTTTATATTTTTATAAGTAAAGAAAAAATCAAGAAAAAGCCACATTACCTCAGAAAGGAGGTTGTTCATATGTTCATCTTTAGTAGGCTTACATGACTTTATTATCTTGGAACTGTGCTGCCTTCCTGTCATCCTTATAGACCTTAGTGACCCACTCAAAGCATATATTTAGCTGGGAACTTAATTAAAAAATGAGTATCAATCAGAAGCTGGGTTAGGTAAGACCGTCACATGCAATCCTCTCTTTCATGGAAACAAAGGCCACTGAGTACATGAAAATGATGACAAGGAACAAACAGATAAACTTTTATTCCCACAGCAAGCCAAATAAATCCTTTACACCACAGAAGGTAAAGCATGACTTTAATCTAGGATTCAGAATCTGCTTCTTTTTAAAAATGTAGACTTGCCTTGATTTTATGTACACACAGAATAAAACACAACACTTTCAACCTACCTCAGAAAGATAAAAGAGTTAACAGCACTAGCACTCATCCTCAAAATTACCTGTAACCACAAGTTCCCTCAAAAATATAAAAAAATATATATATATAAAAAGTATAAAAACAAACTGTAAATAACTCCTTGAGCAAATGGAGGCACATTTTGTATCCTTCTCACAACTCCATTTGTACAAAAATACAAATTTATCTGTGAAATTTTTATCATTTAACCAGCAGCTGACCGAACACGGCGATTTCCATTTTTCCTGCTGTTCATGAGCTAAAAGATTTGTTCTTCTGAAAATCCACATAAAGCCCAGCAAATCCTATATTCTTCCCCCTCCTCCCTAAAACAGAAACCTTCACTCCAACATCTTTTAGTACCCACACGTCTAAAATGGTCACAACCAGCATCTGGCTTTAGACAAGAAAGATACCGTGGTATTGCCTAAAATGATCCCCAGACCATCCAGGTGCCCCAGAATCTAAAAAATCCTCTCCTGTGCTCACCGCAATCTTTAGCCTGAGATAATCATTTCGCTCCTAACCAACTTCACCGCCAGGAACAAACACGAGGAAACAAAGTTACATCGAGATAAAAGATCAAAATAACATCAGGGTCTCTAGATCAAAACCAGAATGTTGCACTGAACTTGGAAATAAACCAAAAGCCTGCACAATTGATGGAGCAGAGGCTTAAAAGTATCAAAGGAGCCAGTAGCTCTGTTTTGCGCCGACTGCAGACTCCGTACAAACTTCAAGGGAAATTCTATATATCCCATAAGGCAAAGGTGACTGAAATTCAGTTGGGATTAACTTTCCCTTCTCCTGCTATAAATGGGCTTGCACACACAAAGTCAGGCAGATGCGCCTAAGAGAATTCTTGGCCGTGGAAAGAAAAGCAAATTCACAGACAAAAAAGTGACTGTTTCCTGGTGGTAGAAGCCCAGAATAATCAGCTTTATTCTGAGGACACATACACTTAGGGTTTTTTCATAGATAATGTCTATGAAGAACACTTTCATCACTTTCTGTATAGCCCTCACCATTTCCTTGTTGAAACAAGGGCCACCTTTCCCAGGTGACCAGTTGGTTTTATCCATCACTCTGGCCCACCTCCTTAGACATTGACCACGGGGAGAGATCAGAGGGTTCGAATCATTTATGCTAATAGACAAAAACAAAGTACAAAACTTAGAAAAATTACGTAAGCAAATAAAAGGTCTTTCACTACTGGAGATATATTTTGCCTTAAAAAAGCTCCACAGCTTGCTTTTACTACTCCCATACAGAGGATAAATTAAATGGATTCTCTCTCTCTCTCTACTAAAAGTAAGTGGCAACTTTCAATTCAAATGTGAGATGGTGATTTTCTGGCTTAGAAAACAGTATTATTGTCAATCTCAGACCAAAAATGTTGCAGAGCAGGCATTTCTGGTCTCTGTTCCAGACACCATGGGGAAAATACTGAAAATTATTATGGAAATTCATGGTTGTATAAATTAGAAATCAGCAGTGAATGCCAAAATTGTTTAAAACTAAAGTCAAGTTGATCAGGAAATAAGACGTACGGTGAAACAGCCTAAATCACTACTAATCCAGTACTCTTATGAAGCCAGCAACGTTCAATGAGATCTAATCTTGAAGCATGCTCAGAGAGAAGTGAAACCCAGCACGGGTCTCTCCTGGCACCCTCCAAAGGCCTTTGGAAGCTCATGTTTGAGAGACTCTGCATACTCCAGCCTTGACTCCCAGCCTGCCAAACCTGATTTCCTCTCCCCACCCCAAAAACACCCCCTGACTTGTACACTTGGTCTAGTTTTACAAGTTTTTTTACAATGTTACAGCGTATTTTTCAAGATGTACTGGGCTTTGAGGTCAACGCTGAGGGGAAATAAGTCTTCTTCAAAAAAATACACTAGCTATCTAGGCTAATTCAATATATTACGTTTACATAATTTGGAATTTTACTGAATTTAAATGCCCTGGGATTTGTGGCTCCTCTTTTGGCCAGGATGGTTTAGCCCTGGCATGACATACTCCTGCTAATGTACAGATTATTGTATTAAACTCCTACACCACTCTGCAAGATAACTCATCGCAAAACTACTGGGAATCATGCAGGCAGGAGGTGAGCATCCCCTAATGCGATAGATTTCCATTGCAAGCATTGATATCCAAGCCACACTGCACTGAAGATTTGAAGACACCCTGAAGAATTCTTTCTGCGCAAGTACTACCACAGAAATAAGATAACCCGAATTTCAGAAAAATTTAATTTCCCTTCAGCTTCATTGCATAAGACATATTTCCTTATCCAGTGGCCAAAGCTGAAATCTAGAAATGTTGGAATGAAAATTTAGAAATCCCTCTAGGACAGCAATCTGTCTGTAACTCAGAAGGGCCAGCACAGCATAACATTGTATATCTATCTATTTCAACCACTGCCATAATATATCCATGAAGAAAATATAAAAGGGGAAGGGAAACAGTAAGGTGGGTAGCTGCACCTGGCTCTCTGTTCTTCTCTCCAGTACACAGAAGGAGCAGAGAAAGAAGATCCAAGAGTTAATAATGTCAGTGTGTTCCCTCAGAGCAGGCAGTGAGGCATTTTCCCAAAGGAAGTTTAATCTGATATATTTTCTGTTTGCAACAATCCTAATTATTTTTCAGTAATTCTAGTTGACTGGATATAAATACGTTTTTCAGCTCAGTTTGACATAGAGAAAAATAGAAGAGTTGGAAGAGAAGCTTTCAAGACGAGCACAGTAAAAAAAAAACTGTACAGAAAAGGAGTTTATTGTCTGAATTTTTCAGCTTTTGGCAGAATTGTCATCAGCCAACTGCAAACCTTAGCCTTACAATTAACAACCGAAAAGGATTAAGGAACACTGTAAGCCACCATTAAATGGAATGAAGTAAAAAACGATGCTGTATTTCATTACTTCTATAATTTCTTTTGCCTCCAAATTTTTCTTGAAGAAATTCCTACTGAGATCCATTAGCATGTCTAACATTCCCTCCAAATAGGGCAAATAATTTCACATCTATGACTCTTAAACAATTTAGATTAGGAGAACATTCTTTTTGAAGGGAAATATTTATCTGTCTTTTAAGCACTTTCTTACTACTACCTTATCAGGCTGTCTGGAACCAATGTTTTCAAAGAGAATCAACTCTGGGGTTTGCAAAAAAGTACCATATCATAAAGCCTGTTGCTAATTTTGTTAGAAGGATTAGCAGCAATGTAACATCTGTAGTCCTTGGCCAAGGATAGGCCAATTATAGACACTCACCACATGCATACATAATGAAAAGACGGTCTTCTCCCCTAAGATGTTCAGTCAATGGCATTCAGCATGACTGATGGGACGGCTTCATATGACAAGCCTATCCAGCACACGTAACTTCATGAGTATGTTCATGTACTTGTATGTTCATGTATGTTCATGTGTATGTTCATGTACGTTCATGTATGTACTTGTATGTTCATGTATGTTCATGTGTGATGAGGGAGGAGGGAAGGCATTCCTCAGAAAGAAACTAGCAATGCACAAGCCCCCAGAACATATTCCACCTGCGCCGACCCTGTTTCTGAGGCTCTCCAGAAAGGTGACATGAATGGTTTTGGAAGTCTGCATCTCCTTTTGTCATTCAGTCACAGAGCCACAAGGATGCCGGCGTTATGGCCACTCGATAGATGCACATTCAGCCAGGTGACGGCGAGGGACTACGGTGCCTCCAGGACAAAAGAGTAGCTGGGAGCAAGATGTCAAAATCATTCAAAACACTGGAGGGGCAGCGACTAGACAGGCCTCCGCAGAAAATGATCCTGGCATCGTTACAGATCATAAAATGAACATGAATCACTGATGCTGTCTGTTGCAAAAGCTGCCAAAACCTGGTTTATACTGGGGTATAAAACCGAGACTGCAGCCAACAAGACACCTGAGAGTGTCTTAGAGTGTCCTCTCCTTGCAATGCCCACTTGGAAAGCCTCTAGCTGGAATACCGAGTGTGGGTTTGGGCACCATGTCTCAAGAAAGACTGGAGCAAACCACCAGGGATTTGGCAAATGTGAAAGACATGAAAAAAGACTGGCCTAAAGAAGAGAAGACAGAGCGGGGCTGTAGCAGACAGGTATGAAAAAGGCCACTTTCAGGAGGAAATAAAAGAATTTGTGCACTGTGTGCTTACTAGACATGACAAGAAGTTACAGGCTTAAACGCAAAAAAGAACCTAGAGCTTAGATCTTCGGAATCTGTTAAAAATAATTAAACACTAAATAAATAAACAGAGGCAGTCACGAAATCTTAAGGTTGAAGGGCTTTAAGAAGAGGACATGCATCTCGTCTTGATGCAGGGATGACAACCTCTTGAATTTCTTCCCTCCCTGAGATACCATGATCCAGCCTATTCCTCATCTCTGCCTGGATTGCTCTCAGGAGACAGGGATTAGCAGGGAGCAGACTGAATAGGTTGTATAAATCACATCTAAACCCCCAATAATACCATGTCTCTGCCCAGCTCTGTGAGGCTCTCAGGAGAGAAGGCAGCAGGGAGAAGGCGGCTGACTGAGTGACTCTGTTCTCCTCAGAACACAGGAGAAAGCCAGACCTGCAAGTGACAAAACTGGTCACCACTTACCTAACTCACAAAAATCAGTGCTGTAACCTATGGAGAAGGTAAGAGGCATATCGACTCGTTTGCAGAAGGACAACCCATCACAAAGAAATGCAGGAAGCTCAGCAGCTCTGCCTGTTACTGTGGCACTTACTGCAGGCTGATTTCCACTCAGTCAAGGTTATTTCTATCATTTTTAAAGACAGAGACCTTAAAAATAATTGTGTTTGCTTTTTTGCTTACTTGCTTGTACCAAAATTTCAAAAGAGCTGCTTTAAGGCATCCTTTATGAGGGTATTTTTAACTTGTTTTTTTTCCCTATCTATGACCTTGAGCAAACTGTCCAGCAGCCAATAATCAATATATCAGACAAAACACTATAAACTCCAGAAGGTAACAAAAATCTCCCCCAACACAGACATCTACTATTGCTACTAAACCAGAATATATTTCTGTGTATATTCAGCTCTAACAGAAAAGAGCAAGACTGAATGAGAAAAAAACAACTATTTTCTCACCCAGTAAAGAAAATAATGTGCTCCTGAACATGAGCTAAAATAAATTGAAATAAATCTTAATCAAGAAGGCTGCTGCTAAATAGTCAGGGGAGACAGGGTCAGGTTCAAACAACTTCAACAGCAAAAGCCGGAGTCATCTATTTTGCTATGCAGCTTCCACTCACACAGAAAGGGCATCATTAAATGTAAGAAAGAATATCAATGTTACCTTGAATGCAAGATGAACAATTTGAATATAGTATTTAAACCGTGCTCCCTTTTTTTTCAAGAATGATGCGTTGAGTCATTTACATGGGAGGAATGTAGCAGCAGCAGATAAATGATGTAAGCTGCATCAATGCTCTACATGTTGCTTGCTGTTCTATAACCAGTGAGAAGCACTAAAACATTCCTATGAGACATGCCACAACAGTACATCTGCCCAAACCTATTGGTGTTATGTCACCCACCCTAACGCATCCCCAAAAGACATGCTTCTTAACTACCTCGCTGCTACCATCTGATGTAGACACGTAGCCCTTCAGCAAGGTGCCTAGTGAATGCGCTCACGAAGTGCCAAATAAACATTTATAACGCTGGAGACTGGTTATGAACGTGAGTATGGGCTGGAGGCGTGGAAGGAAAACCAGGAAACAACCCGTCAGAACTGAGAGTGGATGGGGTAGGTGGAAAAGGAGGAGGAGGGGGCCTTAGAGAAGCGCCTGCGTGGCGTTGTGGGGTGTGAGACACGCTGCCATTTCATTATACTGGGGGAACACCTCTGCGTGGGGACAGGGGAAGGATGAAAGCAAAAATCCAAGGAAGAACAATAATATGAATTCAGTTCATCTCCTGTTGCTGATTTTATGAATACTGTTCTGTAGTTGGGAACTGCAGATGTTTCTCTTAAGTCATGCTCTCTGCAAAGTCTGAACAGGAATAAGGGAGATTAGACAGCGCTGGCTATTTTCCTGAGCCTGGAAAAGGTGGAGATCCTATTAGCTCCTCTGAAAAACACTAAGTAGGAGAATATTTATTTCCCAAATGATGAACAATATGGTAACTTATCGATGCTTTCATTTCAACAAAGCTGAATATTTTGATAACTACTTATGAGACATACTATTCATAAAAACATCTCTAGCACACGCACACTCTCTTACTAATTTGTACCAGGCAGTTAAAATGTGTCAGTACATATTGGTTAGTCATGATGGTATTTCAAACAGATATGCAAATATTTTGGAAACAAAGGATAAACAGAAACCCACATTACAAACCTTCTGAATTTTCATTCTGAACCCTGAAATTCAGGAGTCCTTGTTTGAAAAACCATACAAACTCCACCATGTTCATGCCCACTTCTCTTCAGTGTTCCAAAAAGATGTGTGCCACTGGCTGAGTTGATCATTCTGTGTGTGTAGCTATATACATACATGTACAGAAAGTATAGGAAGCAAGATGGACAGATGTGTAAAGTTTCTATATTTATTCGTATTAGGAAATACAAATTTATCAACTGCTCAATACTCTGTGTTTCTCATCTTGAATCTTGAAAAAAGACATCAAACACCTCACAAAGTATCAGTCAGAGACAGTGAGACCCCCTTCTACACATTATTTAACCAGACACAAGGAATACTGGCCTAAATTGGAACAGATATGTTAATCTATATAAGCACATAGTACTTTCAACTACACATAGGCTTATTGATAAACTTTATCTAGGTCAAGATATGAAACAGGCTTTCATTTATTTTAGCTTGAAAACTACTTACATTCGACATCATGTCAAAATAAAAGAACTAGATGAAAAGACTGATATGTAACAAGGATAAAAGGAAATAAAAAATTAGAGGAATAGCAAAATAACACACATACACATCACCCACTTCCAAGGAAAAATGGAGAGGAGGGTGAAACTTCCCAAGAAGCTTTCAAGCAAAGACAGAGGGATAATTAGCAAGTCCATCAGTCCATAAAGATAGCTACATACAGTTTGTGCTCATTAGTCAGAAGTTGCCATCCTGTCTTCCAAAAAGATGGCTGTAACTTTGCCATTTCGCAGTGATCAATAAATGCACCAACTGGTTCATACCCTATTCCTCTGACAAAGAGGAACATCTGTCTATTTGCAAATCATAACGTAGAACACCAGTAAATCAAACTTGATGAAATTCAAGCGGAACAAACTCTTCTAGTTTTGTTTAGCTGTAACTACTTAAAACAAAATTTTACTACCGTGCCTGCAGAATCATTAGAAAGCTTTCTCCTCTGTTCAGTAGTGAATGGACTATTAAAATGAGGATGATGTGGCTTCGTCCGAGTGCTCCACCACCCTACTACTGCAGCGGGGTGAAACTTCATGGCCTCTAGGAGAGATGAGACTTCCTGTCAGACCTTAACGTGCCTTGAAAAAAAACATGGGCAACTTTCTCTGACGTGATGAATACAAGTGAATTTTGGGCAAGCAATATTCCGGCCTCCCTTCTTTCTTTCATCCATAGCTGCACATCACAGGCATTCTGTGGGACAAAATTCACCGCGGAAATACCACAGAAAAAATGACACTGGGTATAAACCCACATTTTAAACCTCATGGGAAAACCTGCATGTGGCCCGTTTAGAGGAATGCTGGATACATTTCAACATTCCATGCATCCTCTGTGACAATTTCATCAAAGTACCTTCCTGGCCTTCAGCTGTTTTCTGCCCCCTCCAGTCCATCTACTTTCACTACCCATTTCAGCTGAAGAACTTTCCTCTTCCTGTCAAGGTCTATTCAAAATTGCTCTTTGGCTTCATTTGCAACCCACAGACTACTGCTGCGTCCTCCTTGTTTCTTTTTGTTTCTATCATAAAGGCAGGATTATAAAACCACAATTAAAGCAGCAGCAATATTATAAGAATTTGACGATACAGGCTCCATTAAGTCTTATATGTACAAACATTTTCATTAATGAAAATAGGTTTCAGAACAATTCTGCTCATTTTCACTTAATTGCTGGCAAATGGGGTCTCTTGGTGTGTCACTGTGTGTGTTCTGAAGTTTCTTTCTATGGAAAAGATAATACAATATTTTGAATTATCTTAGATAAGCTGTCAGGACTGACAGTAAGAGACACCTCCTCATGGTAGTGTCTGATTTTTTGCAGTAGAGTGATTTGAACAAGTGCCATGAAAATTCCCATTTACTCTCATTATTTACCACCAATTTTATGGCCAATTTCAACACCTATTACAGCTCTCTAGTACTTTACCACAGTATAGACATTGCTCTCAGAAAGATGAGGGCAGAGAGAAAGAGAAAATATTCAGCTTGTAAAGGTCACTAAGTGAGCAGGATAAGGGATTAATGATTAAATACTTACTATCCAGTCAGATATACTCTGCAAACATCTTACTAAGGCTTAATTTTAACAGCCTTGCTCAAGCTTCCCTAATTTCTGGAAGTGAGCCTTTAAAAGCTTTTTCTTACGTACAAATATAAAGTATTTCTGCACCTGAAAGCAGGACTGACAAAAGTGACCAGCATTTTTACAACACTTTTCAATATTGCTGTTGTTTAAATTATACTCTACTAATTGTACTGTTCTCAGCTTGAATCCCATGCTTCAGAAGAAACTTTGAGGATAACTGAATAAAGAATAATTTGCAGTCATTCAGTTTTGGAAATGTGTAAAGATCCTGTATGTTCTCTGTTAGTTGTGTACAAGATGGCAGTATCATTATAAACCTGCCAGTGACAATTTCAACAGTTATGCTCTATGAAATGCCACTAACCCTACACTTGTTTCGATAAATCTGGGTAATGGATACCCAGAGGGCCAAACCAGTTCTTGACCCTCTGGATGGTTAGATTGAAAGACTCTCAGCGGTACAGTCTGAATATGCCATCATTATTTTAGTCTCTTACAATCACTTAAGCAAAGAAAAAGAGGTCATTTTTTTCACAGAAAAGTCCTCCTTTTGCAATCATACTTGCTTTTAATCAAGGAACCATAATTTTGATGCTTTAAAGACAGAGACAATCATTTCTACCGCTTCTGACACAACCTATTTGGAATTCAGAATGACGACAAAGGCAATTAACTGACATTTTCCTACATAATAATATAAGTTAAGGCTCTAAGGCTTTGTCTACACTAGGGAAATTTAGACAAGTTTCTCACTGTTGCTGACACTGTCTTGGTCAAGACACTGTTAAGAATATGCAAGGTCTAATGCAGACAAACTCACCAGCCTTAAAAATTGCTCTCAGCAATTAAGGCTTTCTTGGAACAGAATAGGAATAGCATTCACAGGTAGGAATATCTGAATGACTCTAAACAAGTAATCCAAGAGTCATGGGTCAGACTCACTCCCTCTTTGACGGAAATTTGTAACAAGCCTATTGTTTAACCAAAACCGTTCCCAGATAATGTCACTATCCTTCCTTAATTCTTTCATTTTATTAAAAACTACATTTCTTTAAGATATTTTAACATTCAATAGTCTAATACATAAATATTTCTTAAAATGAAGAATTCTTCAAAATGTTACTATAGAATAAAACCAGGCAGTTGAATGCCTGAATTATTTTCTAATAATATATTTTTTTATCACCATTTCTGTAGAATAAACTCTGAAAGATGCTTTATAATACTACTTTGTCACAACATGAATCTGATTCTTTGGTGCCTATCATCACACTTGCACAATATTTAAAAGCTACTCCTCCACCTGAATGGTGCTTTTAAATGGAACTTTTTCTATTTAAAAAATAAATCATTAAAACATTGCTGGAAGGAATATGGTTACAAATGAGGATATTGGCAGAAATCCAATGTTATTGAGAAGGTAGGATATTCACACTAGTCTTGCTGCCAGTGGTGATTAATTAAAAGCTGTTAGATACCTGAAGCCCTAACAGTTCATTCAATATGATTCCCATTGCAGGGATGACCTGCTTTTGCTGACAAGATATTTATGCAGGCAAAAAAAGAAAAGGAAAATCACGATAACAAAGCTCAAAGACACAAAGATATAAATGTTCATGTTTTATTTACAGACCCAGCTTTTAGTTTGGTGGTTTGTGTATCAGGAAAGGTGATTTCTGTCTCCACAGTACAGCTAATCAAGAAATCCACGCAAATCGGGTGGCAGAACTGCAGAGATATGAGGCTAAAACCCTTGTGACTACGGAGTAACAGAGAGGTAATGGAAGAGCAAATGAATGCGGAGAATGTGGAAGACAGCAATGCAAAAGATGGAGGAATGACGAAAATGCCAAGTGGTGAGAGCAAAAAAAAGCAACCCCAAACCTTCACAAGTTTATCTGTTGCTGTTACAGATTTTGTTTGCAGCAGATGCTTGAATTTCCTTGCAAACAGTGCAGAATTTGGCAATTATGAATGAAAGACATCCTCCCATGAGCATGAAGTATTTAAAATTATTTGCATTTTTTACATTTGTCTGAAGCAGTTTGAATCCTAAATTATACAAAAGAATACCCTCAACACAGTCCAGCTCCTATGGTACGTACATGGAGAGATAAATCTTTCCACTGTCATTCACACATCCCACTGACACCTGCTCTCCAGATGTTGGATGAGCATCATGTTGCATACTAAATAACTATGGTATTGCGGATTAATATATTTTCAAATACATAACACAAAATTGGATGTTGAGATTTTTCTATATATCTGGCAGAAACAGAATTAACAAGACACCGCCTTTAGTGAAGCAAGCCTGTACAATCATCAGATTACACTGAAGTCAAACTGGAATCAAGATGAAAAATAAACCCCAAACCTGCCTTACAATCTGTGTGTTAAGGAAAAGCTAATAGGTGGCATAGGAACACAGCGCTGTATTTTCTCTCTAAAATAATCTGTGATGCTCTCGAAAACCAATATATGGTTCTACTTTATATAAAAGCACTAGTATACCACAAGGAACAACCTAGGTATCAGGATACACCCCGCAATTATATGTAAAAATAAATTTATAAAAATAGAGCACATCATCAAGTTGTAGTATGATTATTTTTCGCCAACTTGGGTCAGAGAATCTGTTTCTAGCAACCAGGTTGTGAACACACATAGTTGATCTACACAAACATTCAAAATCCAAGTAACAAGAAGTCAACCAAAGATCACATTTGTAGGAATTCATACTGCTTCATATTCCTACCTGAATAAAGTCTCTTATTTTCAGTTGTTTAACTAAATTAAAAAAAAAAAATCAAAACAAATCAAAATAGGACTCTCTTCAGTTTGCCAAGTGAGCCGCTAAATGTGGTTCATTTGTCAGAACTAAACCCAAATTATATGAATAAGGCATTTTTTACTTACTTTGTTATGTACCGCTTTGTCAATTACGTGTTCATTTGGTTAATATGATACGATCTTAGTTTCTTTCTGCAAATCTTTGGAAGTGACCTGAATATGAACTAAGTACATATGGTCTTTAAACATCAGGAAAAGGGAGTAAAGGATAATTTCAGTTGTATATAACATGTTCTTGAGTCTAAGGAAAGAAGTTCAATACAGCACAGCAGTGAAGAGTTGGCAATTTCACATTTACTCCACTTCTGTAGATAATCTTGTTTCTAGAACATGAATAAAATTGCTACTCCAATTTAAAACACATTTTAATGTGTTTTTAAAGTGGAGTAGCAATTGTATTAATTTGATTTGTATTAATTTTCATTCACGAAGGCAAGCTAAAAAATGCTTCAATTTGAGTCAGTATTATAAATTTGGATTAAACTTATTCAGACCAAGTCACTTGTATACCCACAAAGGTGAGTTCAAAGTGTAGACAAGGGTTCCTAAGCATTCAATTCTTATTAATCAGATTTTCTCAAGTTCTTCCTCAAAGTAGTTCCAGTATGAAAAAAGAGAAATAAAATATTAGATAAACTATTATCTCAACACAAAGAATCTCCTCTCAGGCTGCACTGGAAGTAAATCAATAATTTACCTTAACTCTTTTCAGCTATACAACTACTAGTTTAATACCTGTTATGTGATATTCATTTAGTAAAAACCTGAACGTCTTCTCCTTTAGAGAATACCAGCCACAGAGACCTACCCGTCATTTGTTTTGTATGAGAATTTTGGAGAGGAAGGTCTTGCTAAAACCCTTCAGCACACGTGCACTGGAGTCCCACAGGGCTACAGCGTGCTTCTTCTCCTCCAGCCTTATCTTTGACAGGGAGAAGGAATGACATGAGGGTTCACCCACTCCAGTGTTTTGCTTGCCCTCCTTAGCATCCTGTGTCTATGCCTTGGGACCATCCCGAACTGACAGGGCTTGAATGATTCCAGTGTGAGGCCAAGACCCGTCTCTCCCTGCCCTGAAACAACTGGTGGACGGCACTTGAGAAAAAAAGAAATGGAATGGCCTTTTGGTTAAGGCGCTGGATGGACTCAGGAAAACAGGATTCAATTCCTGGCTTCACAACGGATCTTCTTCGTGACCCTGGGACATATGCCTATGTCTTGGTACAAAGCCTTCTGCCCCACGTAAAACTGTTCTGAGACTCTTATCTGTTAATATTTGACAGACGCTGTGCGAGGGCCCTCCTTCACTGGGTACGCAGTGTGGGAGGCAGGTCAGAGCTCAGGGTGATGGTTGAGAATAGAGCTATATATCACGCCGATGAACCGCAGTTTCCATCTTCTTTCACATCATCTTTTATACCTCGTGTAATCACTTGATGCGTTTAGTATTTCTATTACTAGTATTACATGTCTATTTGCACGAAATTTGTCCCTGACATTACAGAAGATAAAGCTATCACAGTTTCATTGATTGAGCAGAGACATCTACATATGTTTTCCATTACTATTATGCCATGCGGGTCGAGGAACTGACATATTTAACTCAGCAGAAATAGGGAAATACAGAAAAAGAAAACAGGGAGACAAGATGACCCAGCCAAACCTTCAGCCCTATGGATTTCTTAATATCCTATAATCTTTAAAGTTTCTGTGACAGAACTGAGCTCTCTGGCTATCTGCTCAGTATTTTAACCTTGGCAGAATGCATTCAACAAACCAGAGCATCCTGCAGATGCAGGAAGAAAATACACCTTCCTTTTAACAAGGAAACATGAAACTTTGCGTAGCATACAGAAAAGCACAGTAAGCAATGATTCATGAGTATTTGTCTAATGAAGGGACTTCTAGTAGTAGAATGAGGCCTCCATGCCTAACTAGCAAATATTAATCTGCTTTAATTAATGAACCTTAAGAAAAATTATTATAAAAAATAATGGCTCAGAAAAATTAAAGTGAATACTATCTGCAGACTGTACGAAAGATTTTCAGTAATCATACGCTGCTGACAATTCATCAGATTTAACAAGGTAAAGCGAAAGAAGAACTGACCTCCCGAGGACAGATGATTCTCTTGGGACGTGGTGCCTCTTGTTGCAACTGATACACTGTCAAACACAAAAATGTACAGATAATTAGAAGACAGCAACATACACAAACTTTTATTCAGATGAGTCTTTTTAGCCAGAGGCTGCAGAGAAAAAATGCAGATGTAAAGAAAATGAGGGCAAACGGAGGTATTTCAGTGCATCGAAGTCATTTATATGAAAATCGGTTGTTGACCTATAAACTAGCTAAATTGAACATTATTTTAATTTTCAGAAGTATTATCTCGTTTTGTACTTGTTACTGCATTTCTATACCAGGGAAGACAAGCTAGAAAGATTTATTAGGTCTCTCTCAGGATAAAATCTCATTTTTCCTGTAACAACTCAAAACAGGATGCCTACCAATAACAACAGTGTTTTCATGGATTAGGCCAAGAAAAAGTTCTGCATGTTTGAAAGGGTTCACCACAATCTTATAATTTATTTCAAGATTTGCTGGCAATTACTGACGAGCAGGCAAACATTCCTTTCAGAGCAATTACACCCTATTCAAATGGCCCTGGATCAATTTTGCGAAATCTTCTGTGGGCTGGAGGAGAGAGACCTGAGGCTTGGAGTAGTCGCTGAACCCTGGCCCCCAGCCTCTTCACTACTTGTATTTAATGAGATCCTCTCCTTCTTTTCCACTCCAGAGTCGTGAGAGGAAGCTGACATGCAATGACAGTAATCAATTCCAGCGCAGACAGACTGTCTCTCCGTAACTCCAGTAAAAATCCCAGAGGTCTGGATTGCTTCCCTCGAGAAAGGCCTTCTGTATGCTGACCTTCTTGTATTTGGAAAGAACATGTCGTGTCTATGAATTTTTTTAAAAGACCAAGTTTCTAGGACAGGGCTCTCCATAATGCTTGTGAAGCTCAGAATTATGCCCTGAAAGGTGGCAGATTATAGTAGGAATATAAATGCCTGTAGGTTTGATAAAGACGAGAGCCTTGTTGCGGAAAGTGAATTGAAATGGTAGGCGTTACTCTTCAGCACCTTCTCCCACCTTCTGCACCTTCTCTTTGAATGGGGCTAGGAGGGATGGAACCTCAGAAGTGGGGAAGTCCTCAGCGTGCACCCAAGTTTGTCACTCAGGGGATGTGACACCTTTGAGGCGATGCCCTCTGCTACTGTCAGAGTGGAAGAAACCATAACCTCTCCTTTTCCCAACCCAGCCTTCATCCCTGGTTCCTCAGCACGGCCAGACTTCTCACCAATTTTGCACAAGATTCATGGTAACTAGTGGTCTTTCTTACCTCTTTCAGCTGTGTGACTGAGTAAGATTCAAAACCTTCCTTTTACTTTTTCTGATCAAATGACTTGTGTATCCAAAAGGATTGCCAAGGAAAGCATGAAGATTGTGCTTCAAAAATTAGAGACCATTTTTTAACGCTCTGATTATTCTGGAGCCCAATATTATGACTGTAGAGTCTATTTATGAATGTCTGAAATCACCATAACCACTGATTCAGCAAGTTACTGATGCTTGATACTAAATATATTCAAGAAGAAAACAGTAACTTTTTTCTTCCCCCATACATTTCCAGCAAAGAAAAGGAACTATAGGGATTCAAAATATTGCGAGAATGTGATTGCTTCATATTTAAAGTAAAAGGTTTATTTCCCCAATTTATTCATTTCAATTTTAAATAAAAAATCATACTTCATAAAAATCCTATTTTCCAATAATCAAACCTGTTAAATATTAACTGACAGAGCAAATTAAGCTAGTGAAGCTGTTTCTAAGATAACCTTGATAGCTGTGGTGCAAAACGAGCTGGTCTGAAGAACACATATGAAGCCTACCTTGTGATGTGTTGCATTTCTAAGAAATGAGAAAAGCAAAGGGTTCTCTGAAAAGACCAAAAGGCTCACTGAGGCTGATATCACCAGAGAAGCAAGGGTGGGGAGAAGAGTAAGCATTTCACAAAACAAAGGAAGGAATGACTAATAGGAGAGGGCAGATATATGAAAGACTTGAAAGCAAACACAAAAAACTGGATGCTGATAGGATGCAGCGGGATGAATCAGTGCGGGGATTCATGATGAATGCAAGGAAGGCAAATCATCTTAACAACTGTGGTTTGAATAGACTGGAAAAGGTTGCTGTCATTCTCAGAGAGGCACGGGTAATTAATCTGCTCAATAATCTGAACTGTGAAAGATATCTGATTCACAAATACATCAGAGGAAAACGTAGTAAGATTATTGCTATACAAATAAATAATAATAATAATGAATTATATGCCGCCTTAAATGTGCAGGATGAGAAAATGGCCCCAGGTAACAAGCATGATTGAGCACGTGAACGGTGGTAATCACAGAAAACATCATGAATGGAAAATGGTTTCCTGGGAAAGATAAAGAATTCAGGTTTGGCCACATTAGCTTTAAACTGAAGGACACTAAACTGACAGAAAGACAGGCCAGTGGAACTACCAGAGAGAGATGCAGAACCATTAGAGAGAGGGAGAGAAGGCAGATCAGGAACAGAAAGGACTGAGAACTACCACTGGCCTCGTGGTACAGGAAGCCAAGCAGTTCAGCAGGAGAGAAACGACAGAAGAGACGGACAGGCAGACAGCAGACAAGGATGCCCAGAAAAGACACACAGCAAGGCAGGGGTGGAGGAGGTAAAACAGCAGTGACAGGCCAGGTAAGTGAAAAACTAGGAAAAGGCAGTATCTCACGGACTAAGGTATTAAGGAGCAAAGCAAGCATGACCCTACCAAAAGCTGTGTTCTTCCCTAGAAAGGTTCTCTCCTGTTTCTGCTTCAAATGATTGCTATATGAAACCCCGCTAATGGGCTATGAATACAAGTGCAATATTATGGCTAAGGTGACTTGAGAAAACTGTGCCCTACAGCTAAGTTCCAATGAGCGCAGACACCTCATTAAGTGACCTCATTTTCAGAAGTGCTGAACATCCTGCAGCTCTGCCCGATTTCATTACATGCTTTTTTCCAAAGTGCTGGGCACTCACACTCTGGTTGACATTGCTGAGACCTCAGCAGAGTCCAGGGGATGGTCAGGAGCTCAGAAAGCACGTGCCCCTCACTTACTTGCTGGAATGGCAAACAAGCCTTGTCTTTCTGTCTCATTTTACCCCCTCCACCTCTGAAAATCTTAAAACAGAATCCGATGTAACTGAAAGAATAGAAAACCACGCTTATTTAACACAGTGGTAAGCAGTGATCGACATCTGACCCAGTCTACTCCAGCATTTAGAACTGACAGGCAGGTTAGAGACAAACCCACTGTGATCATAAAAAAGATGACACTTGAACATAATGATTATTATTTTTAGCCCTGAAAAAATTAACCTTATAAGAAGTCAACTGCATGCAAAAATAAAATGCATTATTACTGCTTAGAGAACAGCATTAGACTGGGAGGAGCTTTTTGTTCGGCATCGGATGCAAATTAAATGCACAGTAATAATACACGCTAAATATTAAACCAAAGTGCAGCACTGCAATAGAAAAATGCAGTAGCTTTTAATTGGCCCTTGAACATCTTTATCAGTTTTATAATTTATATAGTTTGCCAGCATTCATAGCATCATAATCACCTGGGAATTTAGAAAGTTAACAAAACTTTAATTTATTATTGAATTTCTAGGGGAACATTTCTTTGAGATGTCGGGTAACTAGTTAGAATATATATATCTCTCTTTTGTTCCTTCTAGAGGACAAGTCTTGCCTCACAGGATGAATAAAGAAAATCCCACAATATGTTTTAGAAAGAACTGTCTAATTCTGAAAGCTGATCTGTGAAAGTAACAAAGGGGTGACATGCAAGAATCAACACTTACTCCTCTTCTGCCAGGGAAGAAGGACTACCACCAATTTCTTCATACTTTTTTCATTCTGCAGCGTGTCAGGAACTCAAGCCTTCTCTTTTAACTCACCTGTGACTACTGTTCAGTGATGCTCCAGCGGAGAGGAAAAATCCCTATCATTGCTTTTATAAAGCAGCAAAGAAACACACTGCCTTCTCTCTGAGAAAGTTTCACAGCATCCCTTAGTTTCACCTCCTCGGCCACATCTCAGTCAGGCATTTATCCATGTGCCGAGCTTGAACAATATGAGCTGTCCTATTTCTGCGGGATTACTCACATGCTTAATTAGGAACCTAAGTGCCTGGCTGAAATAAAGCCTTAATTTCTAACAAAACTGAGTCTCAGACACTGTGCTTATTATTTGCTGAAGGGCAGAAGGCAGGGAAACTTTGTGAAGAGCTGAAGCATGGCATCAGCTGATGCTCTGCATCTTGCCACATTGCTTCGCACCAACGTACTGACCTTAAATAATGCAAATAAACATTAAAGTGGCATTGACATTAGACTTGTTTAGCACATGCCAATCTCAACAGTGGTAAAAGAAGAAAAAGAGCGGTTTTACATCTCTCCAGAACTCAAGCATGTACGTGCTGTAGCTGGAAGCCAAAAATGACTACGCTGTTTCAGCAGTCAAACAAATTGCCTACTCGTCACATGAAGCAGGTAAGAGCACTGCTTCTGCTCTAAGAGGGCAGCGCAGCACTGGAGCAGGTTACCCACAGAGGTGGCAGAGGCTCCAGCCCTGAAGGTTTTCCAGATAAAGCCACGGCTGTTCTGCTCTAGAGCCAACAAGAGTCACGTTTCAAGTGGGAAGTCAGATCAGCTCACCCCAGAAGCCCCTGCCAGCCCACGTCTGTGATTCTTATCTTCCTTTCTTTCCTACCTCAGTGACAGTAAAATAGCAAAAAGTCATTTCATATAATATTCCTAACATACAGCTGACTACAAAAAGAAATCTGTTGTCAGGTATTTATTTCTTGATCTGTTACTCAGGTATAAATGCAATCAAATCCACTACCTAGAGACTGCTAGTAACTTTCCATTTTTTTTCCCTCAAGTCCCTTCCTGGTAATACAAAATTATTCTTGCCATTTGTTTTATTCTCTGTGTCCCAGGGCTATCAGAAAAAGTCTCAAAAACCTTGTAATCTGTGAAACCTATGTACCTTCTAACAATTCTTCATAAGCAAGTGAGGATCTTCTGCATTAGAAACATCCATCTTTTCCAAATACAGCTGAAACAAGCTTGTACATTATGCCAAAGAGTAAGGCTTGTTCTGCTTTGATCGGGATTTGCCCATGGGTATGTGCAAGACTGTTTATTTGAATACTTAAAAACAGGAAAATCTGCCATTGTTGAGAAGCTAGAAGGGCTGAAGCCTTGATCATGATGTCAATAAAAGGCAACACAGCGCACCTAAATTTATCCAGGACTTAAAAAAGAAATCAAAACTGTATGCAAAGTATCTTAATAGTACGTTAGCAAACTGTAAAAGCTACTAGCTAAAATACACTGAAAATAATTGTTAAACAGGCAGTAAACACAAACTGCTAAGAGTGAAATACATACATTAAGTTAAAACCATGATGAGATAGGACAGTAGATTGCATCATAGACTAATGCCAATGCTGGACAGAACCTCTGTAATTCATTTACCAGATTGGGATTTTTCTAGCAGAGTAAAGCAGCATACATTACCTAACATTGCAATGAAAAACGTATGTCTGTGGCTAAGCAGTCTCAGCAGTAAATCTCTGTAATCTTAAACTATATTCTGCATTTTGGGGCTGTCTAACTTTTTCCAAGGTCATTCATGCACAGGGATCAGATGGTGAGGCCACGACTTTGTTGTTATCACAATACTGGCATCCTACAGTTATCTGAATAGGAAATTATATATTCATATTCTATTAGTTCATTTTGTTGGTTTTTTTTTTATTTTTATTTTTAAAAAAATTTCCTTGGACTACGTGTAAAGTATCAGGCAAAAGTAACCAAGCTTTTTCACTGCATGCAGTGATCTGTCTGCTGCCCCAGTGGGGCAAGAAGGTAAGTAAAGGCATGTGCTTATTCCCTGACTTTTTAACGAAAACTTCCTGCAAAAAAGGAAACATCTGTCATTTCAAATCCTGGTCTCATCAGAGTCAACGGGAGCTCTTCCATTGATTCTGAGTAAATCAGGTTTCTCTTCTAAAAACACCCGCTAAAGTGTCTGCTTCTTTCCAAGTACCCAGCAAAGTACACTGGAAGGGTCCAACTCAAATCAATACACCCTTGCTGACTTTTAAGGAGGTTTTTTTTATACATTCAAAATACTTCAACAACAACAACAAAAAAGAGTGTCTAGAAAACAGTGTTCTGAGAAGCTATTTTTGTAATTTAATGGCATACTCAAATTTTTGGATGAAAAAATCCCAGTCCATTCTGAGGCAGAGTGTCATTCTCAGGTAACATACAGGTGATGTCTTTGAAGTCAGCAAGGTAGTTTAATGTGCATGTAAGTGAAGTCAACAAGTTTATTCCAGTCTTTAAAATTATACGTGTGCATGCACGTAATTACTGTGATCCTTGTCTTTTTGTAGTTCCACCTTGGCAATGGCGCTGTACTGAATTTGAAGTTGCCCCAATAAAAGAGACGACTTTCACTTAGGATAGCTCTCTATCTGAAAACAGCATAAAATACCCCCTCCGCGCCCAAAGCTACAGTTTCATTAAAGTTCCAGTAAGGGTTTAAAATAAAAAAATCCAATTTAAAGGCCATCTTTAATAAGGGTTTTAAAAGCCAATATTTTGTCATAGATCTGTACTACTTTATTAGAAAATACATTTGGAACAAAGCAAAAAGAGCATAAAATATGCACTTCTGCACTGCACTCTATGTAAATGATTTTTCTAAAGGCAGACAGGAAGGTTCAAAGAACTGATAACGGTGTCTCCAACTTCTAAACCACCACTTCAAAAATCAAGGATCAAAAATTTTATTATCTTAAAGTGATTTGGTGACCCATATAAAAAGGCAAGTACACTCAAGCCTGACCTTCAGTAAACACATGAAGCATTAACCTCCTCAGCCTCTGGAATCTGTCCTGAAAATCTCGGCAGAGAAAGCAGGAAACCCAGGATTCACACACTTGTAAGGCAACCAAGAGAGTCTGCTGCTCACAACCCTGCTGCACTTGTGCCGTGGAGAACCAGAAGAGTTCAGGTTTTGCTGCTGTCCCATACAGTAATTTCTACAAGCACCTGATACATTTATGTCTTTTTTTCTAAACAAAGAAAGGGAAAAAACCTAACAGTGACACCTTGGTAAGGTACTAAGATTATTCAAATTTCTCGTATACTCACAGTATGATTTCCATATTGGAGGCTGGTATTCTTCAGCATCTAGAATAGGAGGAAAAAAGGGAGAAAGAAATCAGTCAGTCAATTGGCCACTGGGTCAAACTGTCAGCATGCATTTTTCTGCTTAGAGACCTCAGCTTGTCAGCAAAATTCACATTTCTTTCCCAAGAGAGATGCTAGCTCATTTACAGTACAGTTTCCTATGCGAGAGAAGAATATAAATTTCAACCACTTGTGGATCCAATGTGCTTTTCCCGAATTATTCAAATATAACAGGAATTAATTTGTTACCAATTTGCATACAGTTTCCTGACTCACCAGTATTTTTAAAATAATTAACTAGACTGGTAACTACATTATTTATTTGCTTTACTTGGCATGATAAACCAAAAAATCACTCCTGGTTTCCAATCAGGCTTCTAACCCCACTATTAACATTTTAGAAGGAGCATCAATGAGTAACACACGCCTTAGCTAAAATGATGCACAGCGCAGGCTGGACTCTGATACGCAGACCTGACAGTTTCAACGAGACTCAATTACACTTTTTGAACCGACTAGAATATGAAATTTCCATATTTTCCAGAAACTGCATCAGCAAAAATAATTTTAAAAAGTTAGAAGAAGGAAAGACTGCGAAACCTGCAATTGGAAACAGATAATTATTGCCTTTATCAACTGAAGGGGCAAAATACCAAAAAGACACGAGAGTCATATAATGCTGCTGGGCAAATTTTTGGCAGAGGGAGCAGAGCTTCTGTGTTTAAGAGTATAGATTCGTAGAGCCTGAGCTAACCCCCCTGCCACCCCGCGCTAAGAGCCCAGCGAGCAAAGGGCTCTCCAGGCTGGGAGGTGGACTGGTGCAACTGGAGGGCACGGCGAGCGTACGGTCCCACTCCACAGGGAGATTTCCAGCTCCCAGCAAGAAAGGCTGTTGCTTCAACCTTCAGTAATCCCAGCAGAGGCCAAGCTTGAGCAGTAGGAGCTAAATACGTTACCATACACCAGCCACAAAGGGTGGGGTACTGGGTACCAGTTTGGCTCTAAACTGCCGCGTTGCCAAACACTTTGAAGAGCCATTTACAGGGGGTATGTCATTAACCTCCTAATACTGTGCAAGTTAATTAAGGTGTTTGGTATTTACTAAACTTCTACTTAAGTTATGCTAATGTAATTCAATTATAGTTGCATAGCTCATGCTCCCTGTCTATTTATATACACACAACCGCTTTAAATATATCCCTGCAAAAGTTTGTTTACTAGGCATGTTAATCATTAACTACCATCTGCCAGTTTTAACTCCATTGTTTTAAGAAAGGATAAATCTAGCAATGATCACGGTTACTGCCTGGAATAACACCCTACGACAATTTGCAGATATACTGATCGGGAAACCCATTCAGTTCCAGTTTCAACTGCATCCACTCCACAACTTTGGCAAAATTTAAAATGCTCCCAGACTGACAGAGTTATACGGTGCTGTGGCAATCCAAGAGTAATTAGCTTGCAAGTTCATTATACAGAAGGATTATTTTAAATTATATGAAGCTATTCATGAGATCAGTGAAATTTATTCATGCAAGAGCTGGCTAAATTTTTCTCCTCTCACATTATAATGGTAATATATTACTCTTTTTTTCCCCTATACATCTGTTGCTCCATGTATAGTTTACCATAACACCATAATATGGTGTATTAAATTCCTCTGTCAAACTTCCGCAGTGCTGCAAGAGAATTTCTGAATCTGCTTGTTCGCTTAATGTTTTTTTCCAATAGGAGAAACATTGAGACAATCCAAATATCTGATTGTCTATACTTGTGACTTCAGAAAAGGAAATAACAGTGGAAGAAACAATGAAAAATCAACGAGTATCAGTTGTTGCTTTCATCTTCCAAATTAATTAGAAAGAGCACAGTAAATTGAACAGTGAAAGCTGATCTACAGGTGGCCATAAAGTACTTCATTAGCTTGAGACAGACTGATGGTGTGGAAACACTGCAGCCTAGGTGAAGAACAATCATCCAGGAGATAGTCATAAAACAAAACTCCCGATGATTACGTTAAATTTGTCATGGTTATGAATCTGTCAGCCCAGGAAAGAGCAGACAGAACCATTCCTCAGTAGCTAAAATAATTCTTAAGGGCAGCACACTCGGAGGAAAACCACAGGTCACCGGCTCCACAGTCGCCCTTACGAGGCACTGCACCATCCTCTGTGATCCCTCCAGCTGACAGCACGTCCCTAAATCCCAGGGAATGGAACTCCGTACAGGTGATAGCATTAATATTGTTTACTATCAGGCTATCATGCATGACATTTGATGGCACCCATTTGTAGGGAATAAAGAACAATTGGTTTAAATACAACCTGGAGACAGAGGCCATGCTTAAGGGTCAGGGAGATGTTTAACAGAGCCCAATATAGACCTCTTGTTCCCTTTGTGGAAGGAGGCCACTGGGCGCCTGTCTAGACATCGGCCATGTACAGTCGAAGATGCCATTCTACTCGGCTGTCAGTGTGGAAATTATGCTCAGGACAGCAATTACCATGTCTGAGTCACCAGAGAAATACACTGACTCTCCTCCTTGTATGATACAGTCTTAGGACTCCCATCCTGGCCAACTAGATTTAGACTAAACTTCAGCCCTTCTTAAGTGAGGGGTCAAATAAGGCGAATTTTACCTGAGCAGACTGTATTACTACTATTTGCCCTTTTTTGAGATTTCTGTTCTGTTTCTTTTTTCATATTAGTATCATAGAGATACCTCTTTTATTGTGAGGTATCTCTATTAATTAGATTGTGCTTCACTCTTTACCACTAAACTTAACATAGCAGGTTCACAGAAGTTGCCAACGATAGTTTGGTTGGTCGGCTCGGCTACTACATGACACCTCAACTCCTGCAGCTTCTGCCTTCAGTTCTGCACTTGGTAACGGCCTCAGCAAGGACCACAGACCTCAGCGTCGACACACTTAGCAAAAATCAATCAATCAATCAACCAATCAATCAGACTTGGCACAAAGAGCAAATGCCCCACCTTGATCTCTCATTAAATGATATTCCTAATACGAGCTTTGATTTTAACGCCTATCACAACTGTGACGGTCAGCATGGGAAAAAGGGTCCACTGAGGTACTCTGAGGGGACAAGACAAGATCTCTCCTATTGTTGTTTTCTTGAAGAGTTCACACTTTCAACAGTGACTCCTCATCTAAATTCAGAAACTGGGCCAGCTAAAGACAAGGTTGAAAGCAGTTGTCACAGGAGAAACACAGAGCACAAACGGAGCACTGGTTCTGAAAAGCTCAACAAAATGTTCCAGCTACGACGTATCTTTCTGACTCTAGAGAGACTCACTGTAAAAGAATTACAGAATGCTCAGAAGTTTAGGTCTTTTTTATTATTTCAAGTCTTACCGACACTGTATCAGAAATTACCTTAGCGAAACCAGAAAAGCTAAGGAGTACTCACTGGAAAGACTAGAACTGGCAAAAAGCGTGCAAGACTTCCACGAACAATATTACACCAATACTATTAATTAAAAGCTTTGAAATATACCAGTTGAGAAGGTTAATATTTATTAGAGCTGAAAAAGTAACTAGAATTTAGTTGTATGCTAACCAGGAAGGCAAAAGGAATGGTTAATGCTGACTCTTGGGGAATATTACAGCTACCAGAAGGTTTCTCACTGCATGCATAATTGACATGAAAAGATACTGGAGAAAATTGTCAAACCAAAAATGATACTGTGGAATCGGAAAGTGGAAGTAAAAAAAAAAGCAGGTTAGTTCTTCACTTAATTTGCTTTACTCTTCACAGAGTAAAAAGGATGAAAAGCGCTTTTGGAATAAAATATTTTCATAAAGCTGATGGAGCACTGTAGAGCTGAGTAAGCATAAAAAGACTACAGTAAAGGCAGGACTGAAAAGTTGGCAAAGCTTTAAGCAGCTGGATAAAAAGTAAAACTGCATAAGATTTATTTTTAAAGCAACATGAAGACAGAAGACAGTGTTTCTGTAAATGATGGGTGGTAAATGGTTAATGCATTACTCAGAGCCATTCTTAAGCAACTTCTGAGAAATGGGCTTACAGTAATTATACGGTAAGTAAAGTTACCCATGGACTTCAAACCTTGTTCTTCACCGTGCCTGGCTCTGTACCAAAGGTGATATCTCTCTGGATGTAGTTGTGAAAGACACTGGAATGACTGAATTGCTTTTTTACTACTTCCTTGTACTTTGTGAAGATGATGATGTAATGCCAACGCTTGTGGATTTGTGCCACCAGCCCTGGGACTGACGTAGCTAAAGCACGTCTAGTAAGATACTGACTAAGCTAAAACTTGGATTCTTATGACTACCAAGACTGATAATGCACTGGGAAGAGGAAACTGCTTTACAGGAAAGATCACAAATTATGTCACATGAATGAAATATTTCTGACTTATAAGTGGCATTTCTAATTATAAGGGGAAGAGTAACAAATACCCACACTGTAGTTGTACACCACGCCCTGTTCTAGATATTCTAAAAAGTATTAATGATTCCTACGGTAGTAAAGAGTCATGCAGACAAGCAGCAGGACGGCTACCAATATGTGATCGTCATTCTTTGCTAATTTCTTTATAGCCAGTATGAAAGAAAAGATTTTCTTTTGCCTTTCTCCCTACTGTAGGATTATAAAAAATATTCTGCAGTTCACCTTGGAAGAACTGCCTCAGCCTGGATTTTCTGCCACCATTGTCGGAACTTCAGACTTCCCTTCCAGTAACAACTAATTTTAAAACTATGACCTGTGTGTGCAAGAAAAGACCCTTGTGTGTGAGGAAGGGCCAATTTGGAAGCCACTGGCTTACTGGCAGTGTGAAGATACATGATCCACCAGATGAACAAGTCTAGTTAATAATTTTTTCATCTTCTATTGTTATTTTCAGAATCTAATAATTATTAGTATTAATACTAATAATTATTAGTATTTTAATGACTTTTTAATATTTCCTTTAAAGACATTTTTCACAGTTTTACCATATACACTTTCATATTTATAGCTTTGTTTCAAAAACATTTAGTGTACATTATTAAATATATTTTTCTTATTTTTAAATATGTAATTATGTATATAACAACAACATATAACTGTTGAGTAAAAGCCTATCTAAAACATGAAGTATTTGTACTTTTTAGGCACATATATTTTTCCTATATTTTTCTTCACACAGCCAGAATTATATTGTACAATTGACTATAACGGGGATGGACATCACAGAATCACAGAAATTGAGGTTGGAAGGCACCTCCAGAGGTCATCTGGTCCAACCGCCTGCTCAAGCAGGGTCACCTTCAGCCAGTTGCCCAGGACCATGTCCAGATGGCTTTTGAATATCTGCAAGCATGGAGACTCCACAACCTCCCTGGGCAACCTGTGCCAGTGCTTGGTCACCCTCACAGTGAAAAAGTCTTTCCTGGTGTTCAGACAGAACCTCCTGTGTTTCATTGTTTTGCTCACGTCACTGGGCACCACTGAAAAGAGCCTGGCTCCGTCCTCTTGGCACCCATCTTTCAGGCTTTTATAGACTTTGAGGAGACCCTCCTGAGCCTTCTCTTCTCCAGGCTGAACAGTCCCAGCTCTCTCCACCTTTTCTCATAGGAGGGATGCTCCAGTCCCTGCATCACCTTAGTGGCCCTTCGTTGGACTCTCTCCAGCATATCCACGTCCCTCTTGTACTGGGTATCCGAGAAATGGACACAGTACTCCAGGTGGGGCCTCACCAGTGCAGAGCAGAGGGGAAGGATCACCTCCCTTGACCTGCTGGCAACACTCCTCCTAATGCAGCCCAGGATACCATCAGCCTTCTTCAAGGGAAGGGCACGCTGCGGGCTCATTTTCAACTTGGTGTCCACCAGGACCCCCAGGTCCACTTCTGCCAAGCTGTTTTCCAGCCAGGCAGTCCTCAGAATATATTGGTGGCTGGAGATTAAAGTGAAAGTGTAATAAGGAGGCTTCTTTGATAAGGTCAGTTCTTTTTCAACACATAAAACATAACTGCATTATTTATTTTCCACTCTGTGCTTAAAACCTAGCAATTATTGAAGCTTGTTTTCATCTTATCTGAACGCCTAATGGCTAATCTTGTTGCTTGTGAAGGGCTATTTTAATTTTTTTGCCCTCTCACCAATTAATACATATACATACACAACTATCTCACATTGCAGTCATTTTGTAAACTATTTTAAATAGGCACTTTTTTCTATGTTTGATTGTCATTTGGCATATACCTTTGGGCGTTATGATTACTTCTCTTACATCCAGTAACTGTCCTTGCAGGCACGTCTGACTACACTTTGAGAAAGAACATTCTCATTTTTTAAGTTGCAAATAATCATACTGTCAAATGAGCCACCTCTCTTTAACTCCTGAAAAGTCACTGTTCCTTTGAAGAGCAAAATTAATTCTCTTGCAGTTAATAATTAGCGATGTAGCTGTTGAAACATTTCAGCGTGTCAAAAGCTCTGTTTAACGTTTCATTCAGAACGCAGAGTTGCCTATGGAGGAGCCCGTAGTTGCCAGCTTCATCGCTGAACTTTCCCATCATTGGTACATGGACAGCTGAAATACGGAATGAGGCTTCAGCTTTTGTTTTAATGAGACACTTCAACTCTCAGCGTAAGGCACAGAAACAGAAATGATCAAATTGTTTATTTGCAACATAGTTTATAATTGGTATATTAATTCAGATGATGGGTGCTTCCCACTGTGCTGTTCTCTCTTTTAAAAAAAAATCAGCAATAGTGTGTAATTTAAAATGTCAAAAAATGCTCACAAAAGGGGTGGAGCTCTCTCTTGCACAGCAATTAGACTGAAACAGTAAGCTTTTAATAACCACAATATAAATTGACAGCTATGTTGTATCTTTTGCTTTTGCCTGCCATAAACTTGCTATTAGAAGCTACTGCTGTAAAGTAGCTCATTGAGTCCATTCTACGAATCGGAGTCTTTCCAAATTGTGCTCTCTCCTGCTTTTGCTTCAGATTTCAAAACAGTATCTTTTCACTAATAGACAGGTGGACAGTCCATGGATAATTTTGTTTAATGCACATGTCTGTTTTACCAAAATACAGAAGAAAGACAGTGCAAATAAGTAAATTTAATAATTTAGAAGAGTTATAAAGTATCAAATAAAATATGCCTGTGAAATAAGTGGATTATTAGGGACCTACTCCAACAGATCACAGGAGATTTGAATTATTTGAATCCACAGCTAAACTTGTAGAACAAAAGCTTAAGGAGCCATGTTCTGCAGTTGGTGAGGGGTATTCAGCCAGCTATGACCATCCAACTGGAGCAATATCCTATTTAATTAAAAAACCTGCCTTTCTATTCTGCACAGATTTAAAGAGAATTAAAAGCATTGAAAGTATCATTCAAAATTTGGAACAGGAGCGAAGGAATAAGCAGGGTTCTCAGTAACAACAGGAGAAGTGTAAAAGGGAAGGGTATTTTACAACCCTAGTTTTAGGAGTCTCTTTAGGAGACTAGTCTCACTTAGGGCTACTGCGTGGGACCCCAGAAATAGAATTAAACAGGTTCTTCCAGAGAGCAAACCCAAGAACCTGACAGGTGTCTAAGTAGGCTGATGCAAATATTCCCAATGCTTTAAATATTTTCTGGGAAATCTGTAAGATTTAAGAGTGCAGAGGGGTATTCACACTGCCTAATCTTAGGCAGGTAGGTCCTTTTTAATGCTGCATCACACTGAATCTATATGACCTTGGATGGCATTTCAGAGCCTCTGTGGTTTAGGTGCTTTGAACCATTTTGTTCACTGAGCAACAACGAAGAATTTCCTCATGCAAGTCACTAAAGGTTTGTGTCTAAAAACTAGAAAGGTAGGCAATGAAGAAAAACCACAAAATATCTCCTTCATGCTTGATTGCCAAAAATCTGTTTGAGTTAATGGCTGCCATTAAATTTAATCTGGTCACTAAAAATTACACCCCAATGCTTGTTACCATTCTCTATTTTAACACTAATGCCAGTGTAATTAAAATGTGTAACACAGTTATTTTCACATTTTCATGTTTTTAATCTAAAAACCAGAGGTATCAAGACATTAAAATGGCACAATCAGGGCTCTGCCCGACTAAGAGATTGACATTTCTTTGGTACGGATAAACAGATGACACAAGTTAAATCCCAACACATTAGCAGACCTCCTATCTTACACAGATATACTTTAGCTTCTAACTAATGACCAGTTAGTTCCTGGCTAAAAATCAAGACCAGATAATCAGTTGGCATGATGAGAATAGCTCCGCTGAAGTAATTTTATCACTGTGCAGAATGGGGCAATGCATTTCCAGCCATTTACTTATTGCATCCTAAAAAAACCCAACCCCAGCCCTCCAGCCAGTGATCCCTGGACTCAGCAAAGCAGTCCAGTCACTGTATGAAAAACCACGTGACTGAAATAACCGCAATAATGCCAAAAAATGGCATTAAAAGGGTCACCGTGAAGTATTTCAATTAGAGCATTTATGTTGAAGTAGTGTCAGCACATTCCCCATTCCAGAAATGCACTCATACATTGACATGATGCCCGTTTATCTGGCTTGTCAAAGGAGCCAGCACATTCCCTGAAAACTTATTAACCTTTAGCAAAATCCAAAGCATTGCTTTCGGTGGCTCTGCTATTTTTGACACGTGTCATTTTATCATCTCTCTACGCAAGGGCGCAAGCGTTTGCCTTTGACTATTCGAGGGTATGAAGTGGTCCTCGTCCTGCAGGTGACTGTGGAGCCTGTTCAACAGCTTTCCAGAGATCACCACGATCTCCCCCATCTAGCTCCACATTCGCCCTTCTCTGGATACAGAACTATAAGTATTTTTAAAGGCTGAAACTGCAGACTCGGAATAAACTGGAAACACAGTAATTCATCCTGCTCAGCAGAGCCACGTGATTCAGAGAATTCACACTGGTAACTTACAAAAATCACAAAATGTGTCGTACTCGGCACATGGGGCTACTAATATACTAAGGACCTTACTGAACTCTGCAGCCTAAACACAATTTCAAGCCTTGGACATCAGAGATGAGAATTGCTCTGCCATCCAGAGCATGCATAATGACATGCAGAAGAATAAAGGATTAGCAAATAATTAGACCATTTTTTGGCTTCCTTTACAGCTCCTGTAGTATTTGCTGCAATATTTGCTTCTATACATTAAAGCACGAAAAACAGGAAAACCAGCACCCACCTGCAAAGCATATTAATCATTCCCACAGCTCTCTGATAAAACTCTGAATAATCAGGGCTTCTAGGTTAAAAGGCAATACTCTACCTGTGCACTTCCCCTGTTACAAAAACATGACATTTTTATTTTAATTACAGTCTTTTGGTGGATCTAAGCATGTCAATTACATTCAAGGCCAACTGAATTATTATTTTATGCAAAGTTAGTTTCTGGATCTTCGATTTATTGCTTTTAAAAAAATAGTTTTGATTAATCAATGTCAGCTATTACTGAGGCACCCACCTTCTCTTCAAATATGTGGTAGAAATGGACAAACACTTCACAAGTCTTTTTCATTATATCACCACCCACCATTTAACTGCTCCCTCCGTACTGCTGTTCCTGCAGTTATTAATTTGGATCTAAGTAACAGAGAAATGTTTATCTCCTTAAAATTCGGTTCCACAATAATATGTTTATGCTAAGATTCTTATGTCTTAGAAAGGTCTATCACTTTCCTCCCTGCAATCTTAGCAATAAAAGATTTACTACCAGTATTTAAAATCGCTAGAAAACTATCATGGACTATTTCACCTCAGAAGAATATGGTTTATGCATTGTTTTCTTACTCAGTAGGAATTTTAATTGCCTTGTGGAAGTCTGTAATTTTTCCAAGAGCTTTTTACTACAGCCTGGCACTTTTACAGTTGATAATGAGTTCTTACAGTACCATATATTTGCAAAATACCTGGTATGAAACACTATAAAATTTCAAATACACTTATGTCTTCCACAAGTTTTATCAAACTAACCAACAGGGCTGTGCAAAATAGCCCAATGCCTGGGCACGGGTGACAATTTTGCTTTGACTGCATTTTGCCTAAAGAAATACTGGTTAATGGCACGTCGTATAAGACAAACCCCATGTCTCCCTATCATTTTCATCATTAAACTAAAATAAATCCAAACTGGTGCTCACAGGACAGATGTACAAGTGCCTCCAGTGGCATTGAGTGGGAGGACAGAATTTAGCCACCCGTATTGCATAAAGGAAAATGCGACTGCTGCCTGGCTAATATCCTGATTTGCTACTTTGCAAATTTTAAAGATGCATATAACACAAGAATATTGAATTTAAGTGTCTTAGAACAGATGAAGCTTCTTTGTATGTGATAAGTAAATCAAATACAGTTAAAGCAGTAATTCCCATGTAAAAATGGATTTTGCTTCTGTATAACCAGAGATAAGCTGGTTGTTTTTACATAAATAAATTACAAAGGAAGCAGAAAGTACAATTTTTCTCAGTAACTTTTCTGGAATTGTTTTTCACCCTTGTAGAAATCACAAAGAAAATTTGTTTCTTACCCCACTATAACCCACTTATCTTGCAGATATACTCAGAAGACAGTCAAGCCAGTACTTAAAAGCTCATCCATCAGATCTTTGATCATAAAATCAGTACAGAAATATCCTCTTCCTTGGAGTTATTTTTAAATAAATAAATAACACACAGGTGCCACAATTCTGAACAAACCCTCTAACTCATCCCACTAAAACCTTTGTTTAAGGTCAATTAATTATGAATAAGGCTATGGTTTTGGCATAATGATATTTAATATATTTCATGGCAGAGGCACAGGGAAAAGAAGCAATATTCATCAAAAGCTTAGCAAATATATTTGCTATAAGCTTCCAGCAGTTAAATAATAACCAATATTCGATACAATATAAATTAGCAAGTACACCTTCTACTGTGATTTATACTCCGAATGATAAAAGTTTAGACGTCAGATATCCTCATTTATTTTCTGTGGGCCAAAATCAGCAGCGGATCTTTATGACCGAGCACAGTCTCTGCTTTAAACAAGCAAATGAGCCAGAATTCTTTAAATGCTGAGACATAACCACATCCTTGCCGATGAAACCTGGCTAAATGCACTGCGGGATTACGGGAGCTGTTTGGTCACTGGGTCTAAGCTCACAGGGCACGTGTGGAGATACCAGTACGCTGCCAGATCAATAGCTATGAACACAAAAAAAAGATGCTTTCCACCAATTGCTATCTAGTAATGAAACCAAGGAGGGCTTTGTTCCTCTGATAACGTACCGGTCTTCACCTAACAGAACAAGGTTCACATCCAAGTATTTTTTGACTCCCAAAGCAGGAACGTGTGTCTACACGCTCACAGACTCAAAACTGACTAATGTTGCTCTGGAGCGCAGAGAGGGGAGAACAAAACAAATTCCAGCCTTTCCTTTGGAAAGATCTGGCAAATCTCCAAAGAGATATGATGCAATTTTTTTTTTTTAAACTAAGGGGAAGGGTTGGTGCCGAGCAAGAACTGCAAGTCTTGGTAGCAACCACCGCTCCGCAGTTCTGCTTCTATCTTGGGAGACCAGAAAGCTGGGCAAAAGGATGAGCTAATGCTCCCATCTATGACACCACCAGGGTTAGGATGGATATTTCACCTTGTAAAGACACCAATGCACGGAAAACATTTTTTTAAAAAAGATTTTCCTGCTTTTCCTGTATGTTTGTTATATCATACAGGAAAGCCTGTCAGAGCTTGTCAGACCATCCTTGTAGCTAAACCTTCCAAAATATAGATTTTCTTGAGAATCCAGAAGCTGAGGTTGCTGGTTGTCTGTGGGTTTACTGGCAACACCAAAGGTTTGTAAGTAATGACTGAGGCAGTGTGCTGCCCTACAAGCCACCCCAAATGAAGCTGAGTTTTTGCCGAGTTTTTCCTTCATTTAATCAACATCATTTGATGCTCACAGAGAGATAGCGAGCAACTGTGTCAGCTTCGTGCACCAGGAACTATAAAAATATTCAACAATTATAAAACATACATTTATTTTAAACTTTTACTTCTTGTGCTTGTTATTTTCAAGGATAGTTAAAGGTAAACTAGGCTGACAGAGTAAATATGCCTGCTTATGACAGCAGAAAATAGACCTGAATATTAAAAAGAAACACATCTCAAAAAGCAAGCACGGTGAGACTTAAATCCAATTTGTAAGATAAAAGCTAACCAGACCACTTACTATTGCCATCTGATAGCATTCAATATTGCTTGAAATTCATTAATATGCAAGGTAACGTAAGTACAGTGCATGTATACAAAATTAATTCTATTAATTTCTACATTAGAAAAATCTACTGAAAGAGGAGGAGAATAATTACAAGGCAGTCTTACCCATCTGTGGAAAACGCATAGCAAAACCAATCTAAACCTCAGAAGAATAATTATCCCAAGAGACTTCCACCTCCTGGGAGTGCCCATTATTGTGTTAGGAGAACATAAAACTGACAGCTATTCAGAAAGACTTCCAGAGCAATTTCGGCTTAGCTCTACTGCTTATCTTACCTTGTCATCTTTTTAGAATATCTACAAGCTTCCAGCTAACTTACCAATATTATATTTTATTTTTACAAGCCAGCAATAAATGCTTTTTTAACAGCATATACTTTGCCTATCAGACCAAATGTTGGAAAAATGCATCTTAAATAAAAGGCTATTCAAATTTAAAGAGTTTTATAGAGTAGCAATATTTCATTTAGATCTGCCTACTAACTGCTGATTGCTTAGTCAGATTAGGTGGAACTCCAAATGAGACAGAAGCAAAGCATTTTATTAGCATTAAATATTCCCATTATGGCAGCATTTGGAACCCAAAATCAGGTTTGGTGTTATGTCCAACTGCTAACAAGTACAGTTTAAAAATAAAACACAGCAGTTGCTGACCTAAAAGTGCTCGTGATTATAGTGTGCGGCAGGCATCCAACAGATAAGGAAAAGGGATGGAAAAGCAAAAGGGTAACAGGAGGGCTATCTGTGTCAGAGTCATAAGTACCGGCCACAGCATCCTCCCCTAACTATTAAGGGAATAGTTTCATCTGAATGCAATGCAAAGATAGCTAAAAACCAGAAGAATATGGTGTTAAAAACAAACAAAAAACAATTTAAGAAGCACGGCGCATCACACAAACACACTAGGGATAACTTCAGCTGATTTATTATTACATTAGGATGCTTTGCTTATAAATGTTAAGAAAAATGGTGGAGATTTAGTTCCTTCTGAGAGCATGAGAAAAAAACAACCTCAATACATTTATGTTACATTTTTATTGAAGTGACACACCACATAAATAATAAAATTATTCTGGATCAAGGTTTTGTAATAACTTATTTCTACTGAGGAGTGAATTATTCAAAAGCAGCTCACCCTGAGCACATCCTTCTTCCCTGCTTAAGGTGTACCACAGAACAGCACCTGACTTCACTGCATTTTCAAAGACATGCCTATATCCTATCGCTTGGCAGTTTGATTTCAGTGCCTCATTTTATCTGATGCCAATGAATTAACTTACACCAGTGCTGTGCAAAGTCTCGTCCAGAGTCCCCAAATGGTAAACATTTTCAATAGAGAAATGCTTCTTTTCTGAAACTAATTTATTGTCTAGAAGAACCACATTTCCTCCCAGCTTCTCACTCATTAGGGTCCAAAACTCAGTCCCCAACGGAGTGAGGCGGCCAGATTTGAAAGCAGTCATGTATACCTGATGAGCTCCACGAGGCACACGATTGGTGCCATTAGACAGTGAAATTCAGGAGAACGCCAAGTTCTGCCGCAGACAATTTACGATGACATAACCCTTGGCTAAAAGGAGCCGTGAAATGTGAGCTTCCATCTAACGACCCAGTGGTTGTGCGCAAAAGCACTAACAAAAAATCAACATGAGGTGGTGCTTCGTGATCATTAGCTGCAAATCACACCTCCCCAAGAAATGCACTGCAGGCACTTTTAATATAGCAGGAGAGTCTTGCACAAATGCTAATCTCAAAACACTCACTTGAAAATGCTCCAATGGTTTTATAACAATGGAAGCGACGACTGATTAGGTGCCAAAATGGTTTGATGCCAGCTCTGAAGAAAGCCCTTGCAGCTCTTCCGATTTCTCCCAAAACAGATTCAACTTTAAATTGCAATGTCCTTCAAAGTACAGGTGTCTTTTTGCACCAGTTCTAACTGGGATTTCAGAGCTGTGCCTCCACTGTTCCTGCTGCTGTGCAGAAGTGTCAGCCTAACAGGCATACTACTTTTTGCATATTCTAGACCGGTGCACTACATTCCCGCACCACTTATTCTGCATCTAAATTATTATCTTCATTGTCTTCTGAACAATAGGTGACAAATACTCGCATGGCTTACTTAAGAAGTGCTACCAAATATGGATTAGCTTTAAATTTATCAAAAAGTGAATGTAAGTGGGAATAAAGTAGCATAATCAGTACTAAAGGAACATCTCCTAGGAGGTAAAAAATGAATGCAGCCTACAACTGAGTGAGACCCCCATGATATTCCAACTCAATAAAAAATTTTATATCAGAGAGTGCCAAATTTTGATTTATAAAACTTACAATTGCTCCATTGATTTCAGTAGGGTGGGAGTGATTTATTTCAGCCAAAGAGGTGTCCAGAATTATAGATAAGCATCGTGAGCTCAGAAATCCCAGTGGCCATGGTGGTAACGGCAGATGGTTCTCACGCTCCCATTGGTAAGCTCAGGACCACTGACTGCAATGTACTCTACTTCACACCGAAGTATCAATAACTTACGATTATCAATTATAATAATTTTATTCATGCACTAACTAATAGTTGCCAGAGTCAGCCACTCTCTGATTTATCCCTTACAGTCCAGAACTCCTGCCACTGAATGGGCACTGGATTTTTGCACCCATGTCCAGATCTACAGAAGTATTTTCCCATGACAGAACTTACATGAACCACTAAAGTAGTAGAGATTAAAACAACCTGCAGAACTACAGAAGTATATTCCTCAAACTATCCACTGGTTGAACACAGATTCTGCTGATCACTGAAATAAATATCTAACCTGATTAAAAAAAACCCTATTGAAAACCTCTTTAAAAGCTAAGATGAAAAACTACCAGAATTCTAGGCTAGAAGCAGTATCAAACACTTTTTAATTCAAATCCAGTTTACGTCCCAATTCCTCCATCCATAAATATTCTGAAGATAACCTTATTTCAGAACTGAAACCTGAATCTTTACCTGTAACAAAAGTAAAACACAGCAGCCCTGACCAAACACTGGTACTATACAATCAGATTTAAAAATGGATAAGTTCCATATATATATAGCTGAAAGAATTCATCGAGGTCCACCTCTTTTCTGATATGCTCATGTACATTTGCCCATATACTGCTCATATATATGCTCATATACTGTTGGAGAGACCCCAGAGGAGGGCCACGAAGATGCTCAGAGGGCTGGAGCACCTCTCCTATGAAGACAGGCTGAGAGAGTTGGGGTTGTTCAGCCTGGAGAAGAGAAGGCTCCAGGGAGACCTTATAGCAGCCTTCCAGTACCTGAAGGGGGCCTACAGGAAAGATGGGGAGGGACTCTTTATCAAGGAGTGTTGTGGTAGGACAAGAGATAATGGTTTTAAACTGACAGAGGGTAGATTTAGATTGGATACCAGGAAGAAATTCTTTACTCTGAGGGTGGTGAGACACTGGGACAGGTTGCCCAGGATAGTTGTGGATGCCCCATCCCTGGCAGTGTTCAAGGCCAGGCTGGATGGGGCTTTGAGCAACCTGGGCTAGTGGGAGGTGTCCCTGCCCATGGCAGGGGGGTTGGAACTAGGAGATCTTTAAGGTCCCCTCCAACCTAAACCATTCAATGATTCTGTGATTTACCAGAATATATAGCTGTAGATTTTTATACCTTATATATTAATTAAGATTCAGTCTTTATTTTTACAAGTGTTACCTGTATTTCATCTCACACATTCACTACAACTCTTTTGATCACTTCAGGTTTCAGTGGATTTTTCATAAAAGAACATACGGAACAATCGTGAAGTTTCCTTCCCTCTTTGGACTGACTTTCAAAATAAATTTTGTGGTTTTACCCATTTTTTTATTCAGAGTTTCACAGGTCCAGCTAGACAAAAGACAAACCAGTGGGGAATACCCTGACATCTAGAAATAACAAAACATGGGTTTGCAATTAAAGGACAGTACTGAAACTTCAGACATTGAGTTTCTAACTCTTCCAAATGCTCCTTATGTTACTCTCCATCCAGTAAAACAACACAGTCTTTCTCCCAGCCTTGCTGAGCTTTCCTGGGGATGGAGCCACCTTGTCCCGAGCCTTGTGCAGCAGCAGAACCCCAGTTCAAATCTGGCCTTTAGACCTCATCTTGAAATGACCCACGAATACTTCTGCTGCCTCAAATAACAGAGCATGTTTTAAAAACAAGCGGCGCTCTACCCCGGCACAAAATGGGGGCAAGGTAGAAAGAGAAGGAGAGAGAAGTAAACAAATCCAATCTTCAGTGAAAAGTTCAGTGGAGGAAATATTTCTAATCTGACAAAAATATTCCTGTACTGCTGCAGTGCTCCACCCGGGGCACAGAAATCATAGAATTGTCTAGGTTGGACAGAACCTTTAAGATCATCAAGTCCAACCATAAATCAATGGTAGCTATTGAGAGCATTGTTGAAGAAGGGTATGGGGAAGAAAACTGCTGTTGCATTATGAGTCGAAATGAGTCTCAGGAGCTTTCCTTCAACGGAGACCTCCGTAGCAGGCAGCGGGAGCTGAATTCCCTCCCTCCACTCTGATTTCAGCTGCAACCCCTCCATGATGGAGCAAGTAAGAAGCTGCAGGGCATGGATGTGGAAGGAAATCGAGAAGGAACTTGAGTGGCTGTGCTTGCACCTGGTGGCACGTCCCAAAAAGCGATGGCTCCACAGTTGCCCAAAGCACTGCAGAAGGCCGAGGATGAGAGAAGGAAAGCGGGTAAGACAACATGATTCCTGCCATGGTTCCCTGCCCTTGCCACGGCCCCTGGGAGAAGAGCCACTCGCCCGTGGAGGTTGGCACCGCGCCGGCAGAGCCGCAGAAGAGTTTGCTGGATCACACCTGTGTCTACCAGCGACCCGCTAGCCCAGCGCTTTAGTGTGGTTTCTGCTCTCTCACACTCCTCGCTCTGGACAAAAAGAGCAGGTCAGGTCAGAAAAACCTGCTGTTTATCTTGGCAGCTGATTATTTCTTTCTTTATTTTTAGTAGCGCAGTGGGGCCTCGGCGGGCACCGCTGCCTCTCGGGCTCATCTCCTAAGTGCTTCTGCAGGCTGGACTTGTCCCATCTCACCACCTGCTTCTGAGGGTCTTCAGTTCTGACCACTGAGGTGAGTATTTTCCACTGGCATCTTCACTACATCAAACGGTTATTATCACTGTGAGCACTCTTTTCATTAGCCAAACATTTCTCCACACTCTTTTAAGCTGAAACCAGCACTTCTACTTAATGGAATAGCAATTAACTTGAAATACTTGGCTTTTTACTGCAATGCATCACTCTTTCACAGTCTGATATGCTAATAAAAATTGTATGCTAACATAATGTATAAAATATCATCTCTGATTTTAAACTAAACCAAAATTTATTGGCTCCAACAGTGCAATACTGATCTACCCAATGAATATTAATGTATTAACTTAGGCAGCAGTCTTACGCCGTCGGAGAACTAAATCAGAGCGGAGCAGACCATACAGTGCACTGCAGCAAGTCTCAGTTTCTCTGTTTTAATAGAATTTCAATTCTACTCAAACCCGAATGCAGCTCCAGACTGAAAAGTAAACTGAAATGATAAGGTATTTTTTGCTATGTGGCAGCTCCCATACTCCATAAAATATTCCTTCAGCACCCTAGTAAACAAATTAATTGGCAATCTTGCAAACAAAAATCCCAAGTTCTTTTACTTCTTCTAAGGCATCATTAGCAATTATAGGATGCTGGCAGGAGAAATTATGCTCAGTTATATCTCTACAACCCACCTCTCTCCTGCTTACGCTCTTAATCCTTACCCAGCTCCACTGAAAATGCAAATCTTTACAATTATGACTGTAGGGATAATGGTACAACATCACTGCAGTAAAAATGCCCATTTACCTCAGCGGTGCCTAAACTCCAAGCCTTGCACTGGCACGGATAAACATAAATTAACTGCAATGTTTAAATGCTTAAGCTATTATTGAGAAACCACCACCCAAAACCAAGCAAACAGCACTGCTAGACTCCACGGAGAGCTACACCCAGCCATTTCATCTGAAAAAGGAAGCTGATGCAATGCAAGATGACATGAGAAAGTGATGATTGATTGAGTTCCTCATGAATAACAAAGTACTCCCTAACTCCACGAAGGAGCAGATAAGTGCAGGAAGTAACTGAAGTACAGAGACAGAAGTTACCATCAAACAATAAGAGAAAAAAAACAAGTATGGTGGGACAGACAGAATTATCCAGGAAAAAAACAAATCTCAAGTAGATGTACAGTTCAGTTGTGTCTCTGCTGATTTCAAGTCGTGTACTTCTTTTTCCTGTTCAAATTGGGCAAGGACATGTCTACCTTGTCCACTTCTAAAAGTTATTGTTATATATCCAATTCCAGCTCTATTCATTATTCATTTACTGATTTGGAATTTCATCTTGCAAACAAGCTGTTATTGAAAATCTTTCGAGAAGTGTCTCTTGTGACCTTTGAAATGTTGTCTTAGAAGAAACATAATTCTGAAATACAATTGTGCAGCAGACCTTGCACACTGATGTCTCACTGAGTAAACTGAACAAAGTCAACTGCTCTTTTTTTAGTCTCTGGTACCAGAAACTAACCAAGGAGTACGCCAGTTCAGCTTGAGTAAGAAATACAGTTAATGAAATAGTGGACATTTGTGCTGCCATTACTGCATTACAAAACAAACAGATGCGCCAAAAGTTCGACTTGAAAAAGCTTTCACAACGTGATTTATTTATTAATCCTACTGACAAACTCTAGTTACTGACAAAGTGTACTAGAAAACTCATTCACTTGAACTAAATATGTATAAGAGAAAGTTACTAGTATCAAGATACAAAAGTTATAATAACAAAAAAGTGGCAATACCAAGGGAAGACCAAATGCCCATCTCACCCAACACACCATTTCCAACAACGGGGAAGGAGTCTGAGAGCAGGATGACCAAGCTGAAGGAGGTTCCTTCCTACATGACACCATCAGAGCTACATCATACCCACTCACTCTGGAGCGCTTTGGATATAAACAATCCCACGGCATACATCAGTACCCACACAGAATAATTACGGGAAAAGTTTTATGTATGCATTGCTTTGTCTTAACTTTAAAATACAGAATGTTGCCAGCTGCCATTATGTAGTCTCTGAAGTGAAAAATAGGCAAACTGTGGACAGGTTCACTTCCTATATTTCAATTTTATGACACTTTAACTGCACTGAATTCAAAAGCAGTAACACTGTAGTATAACTGTAAAAGTATTATGTTGAACTAGGGCAATTCTTCTGAACAACGTGGCCATTTACACCAGTATCCTAATATAATACATATTTATAATAGAGTGCCTGGTGAGATAAATTAGGCATACTGTAAATAGCCATCAGGGATATGGAAAGTAATAGTTTCTCATGACCTGCTACATGTGTACACAAGCAGGTGACTGAAATGATGTAAATATGAAGATGGTATCTTTAGCAGGCACTGCTCTGCCCTGGAGGGAGAGCGACGGGAACACCGTCTGTGCACTTCCAGCTTCCCTGTGCTTTAATGAACACACGAGCTGCAGATACACATCCTCTCCAAGAAGCAGTTCTGCTGGTTAAAAAGGCAACAGAGAAGAAGTATAAACATGTTGCTCGGTCACTAGGGGTTAAGATCAGGAAGGTCAAAGGCCAGCTACAGCTCGATTAGCCAGCTACGCAAAGGGAAACAAGAAGGGCTTCTGCAAGCAATGCCAGCAGCAAAAGGAAGTTCAGGGAAAACGTAGGTCCAGAGATGAATGGGGTAGACAACCCACTGACACGCAATATGACCTCTGCGTGGACCTCTACAGTTTGGGAAAGGGACAGGCAGTTGACAGCGGGGAAGTAACTGGTTAGGGACTTGTCAGCAAAACTAGATGTATTTATTCAAATACCTGGGGCTGGATGGGATCCATCCAAGGGTTCCAAAGGAGCTGGCTGATGTGACTGTGCGGCCATTATGTATGAAAAAATGCACATGATCAGGGTAGGTCCCCAGCAGCCACAAAAATGCTGATATTATGCTTATTTTAAGAAAGGCAAGGAGGATCAAGAAAACAACAGGCCGGTCAGCCTCACCTCAGTCCCTGGACAGGGCAGGGATTCCTTGGGAGTCCGCTTCCAGACACACAAAGGACAACAAGGCAAACAAAAACAGTCAACAGAGCCAGACCATGCTTGATCAAGCCGACTGCTTTCTGTAACAAAATGACCTGCTATGTGGATGAGCAGAGAGAGGTGGACGCCATATACCTTGACTTATTAAGGTTTTTGACACTGTGACCCTCCCATACTCATTTGGGAGTTGAGGAAGTAAGGGCTAGAAGAACAGACTCTTAGGTGAGTTGAAAATTGGTTGGTTGGACTTGGATCAATGGCTTTATAACTGCTTTGCAGCGGGTAATGAGCAGAGTACCCCAGTATCAATAGTGGGTTGATATTGTTCAGTATTCAAGGCCTCCAAAGTTACCTTCCAACCAACTTTTCTACGATTCAATGAAAAGATTATTGCTCACACAACAGCGCCCTTGCACAGCCCTCCTGCCAGATGTCTCAGCTCCCAAAAGTCCAGCAGGTACGGTTAAACAAAGCCATGGTTTTTAGGCTGCATAATGTAACCCAGCTTGTTTTGGATGGAACAAGGTCAGGAAACACCTTAAACTAGCATATCTGTGGGAAGATCTGAGAAAATAGTTACTTCCAGCAAGACAGCCACCATAAGCAATTGAGGATGGGCTGGAAAAAAAGCTGCAACATGTTTCAGTGTTGGCAATAGCTGCTATGTAAGTAAGTAGCTGCACACTTCTTAGCTTCTGCCAGGACTGCTCCCTGAGCACATCAAGAACTCTACACCGTCCTCACCTCCTGGCAGCGGCTCTACAAACAGCTGCAAGAAGTTTCATGTCTTGTCCTCTTTTTTCCAACCAAATAGGCAGGTTCAGCTCACTGACACACATCACATTTCTCAAACAGTGAAACTCCTCGGATCTGGAGTTCAAAGTTTATCATGCTACATCCATGCAGAAATGCCCACCGTATGTTGAACACAGCCTTAACATCTCAGCCGAAAGTCTCCAATAAAAGCAGTTTAGAAGTTGATAACAAGATCCAATTAGCTGATTAGTTAAGATCCAATGCACACAGGTAATGCACAAAGCTAATAAAAAGCTAATAAAATATAATATATATATTATAATATAATAAAAAGCTAATAAAATAGTGTCACAATGGTGGATGAAGAGGTAAGAACAGCCAAAACTTTATCTAGTAGCTTCTGATGTTGTGGAACTGGCAGAGATAATCCAGGGGCAGAAAGCCTGTCAAAAGCCACAAGGACTAAGTCAGGGACACGATGGGATGCAGTCCTTGGTATATTCTTTTCAAAGAAGATAAAATCAATGTTATCTTCTTCTGCCTGAATCTGCCAAAGAAAAGATGGGTTAAACTGGCATTTAATTTATACTTATTTAAAACAGAATATAATAATCTGATCCAATCTCTACCACACTTAAGACATACCTGTGCATTGGGACATCTGGACACAAACCCACTAGTCACTGGAAAGCTGCTGAGACAAACTGGTTTGTTCCCTCTGTCAGGCCTCGGATTGTCCAAAGACTAAGCCTGGACAGAGGGAGCATAATGGAATGTTCCTAGGGATTTGTCTCAGCCAACTAGAAGTTGTGCATCTAGTCTCAACTAGTCATTTAGGATACTAATTATGAGTCTAAGAGATGCCTCCAGGTGTGCTGGAGTCCCGTGCAAGATGGATGGAATAAACCCCCTCTTCTGCTCCCTTCCCCTCCCACCAAGGCAGTGACATCTCTCCACTCCTACCACAGGGAGGATGCCACTTCAGAACAGTACGACAAGTGGTCAGTGGGGGAGGTTTTGAGAGGATTTTTATCTCTTTCTCTACAGCACAGAATCTGCTATGTGACTGTGTGCAGGAAGAGAAGCTAAAAGAGAAATACTAGATAAAAATATTGCTTAACTAAATTTTTCAGACTTTTGGCAATTATTCTGAAGTCAAGAATTTCTCATCCAAGGTTATGAAGAGGTCCTGAACGTGTTCATGCACAAAGGAGATGCACAACATATATATGCATATGCACGACTTTATATAGCTCAGAGCAAGGTTGTACTTCAAGTTCTCTAAAACTGAAATACTGTCGCCCACATGAATTAAGAGAATGCTGATAGAGAAATGATCTCATGGGATCAATTTCAATCCCTGGATGAATAAACACACATCAAACTGATTTCAGGGGAATGCAAAATTTGCTCCTCAAGAGTTTTAATTTATGTGACACCACCATAGGAAATTGATTTCCAATCCACAATATAAATTTTTGCTACATATTTTGCTGTTGCTACATTGTCAAAGTTCCTATTAACAATATTAGGATCTCTACAAAACATAAGGAAGTATTGTACCACCTTTTCCTGCCAAGGGAATTTAATCTTTAAATGTCGAATACCTAATGTAGAGAAAATCCCCAAAAGCCTCCTGAAACTCAGCTCCACTATCTGCATTTTATAAATTAGATGTTGGCAGTTGTGTAGCTCTTCTCAAAAAGTATCTGTATCTGTGCTTATTTCAAGTAAGAATTCTTTCAACCATTTTTAAAACAAAGGTAGGAAATGGTAACAGAATTGTAAATAATTAAAATGATTTCTTTTGACAGAGAGACAGGAAATCACTGTTTTAGTTTCTAAATCCTGAGTTTAAGAAGTTCCCTTCATGAGGAACATTCACTCATTTTTTAGTGGGCACATGCTTCAACAAAGAAAATTAAAAGAGGGTGACACTAAATGACAACTAGCAACACCGATTTTCATACCACAACATGTTTTTTTCTCTTCAAGTGAACTGAACGGTGAAAATAATGAAGTTTTACATTTTCCTCTCATGTGATACCCATTTACTGAAGGTGTTCTCCTCCCCATTCCCAGGAGAAGGTCGGGCTACGCTCACAAAGCTCTAGCAAATGGGAACTGCCGCACGACCCATCAGACCCATTACGAGCCTTATGGAAGAGGCCCTTCCCCAGACTGGATACTCGGGGATGGATCTGTGGCACAGCTTTCGTTTTATGTTCCAAGGGGAATGCTTCAGCGAAGTAAAATGCCCCAGCCTGTAGCTTATTGCACTCCGCCGGGGAGGAAAACAAAAGGAAACACATAACTCTCCTGAAAAGCCATACAGCGCTCAAAGCCCCACTAAGGACAGGGAAGGATGCAGATGATTATTCTCACGCCTGACCCAAACTTAGCTTTAAATGGGTAAGATGGCAAAAATAAGAACAATGACGTGCTGCCTCACTTGGCACTTAACACAGTACAACATCTGGACCAAGAAGGAAATACAGAAAATCAAATACTAGAGGATTGTACCTGATCTTGAATCAAATCCCATGTATTACTGACAGCTCTCTCCTTTCAGACCCATCTAGTGTTTCTCGCTATGTCCTTTCTATTAAATAGAACCGTCTTTTTAGTCCTTTTTGTAGAGATCAGTGTGCAAGGGGGAGAGGTCAAGACACAGAGTAGATGTCATTAAAAGGCTGACAAGGTACATGGTACAGAAAGTTAAGACCATGAATTGCTCCCGCGACCGATCATCTTCAGATCAGAGTATGGTTAAAATTGAGGGTACTTTGTACTTACCAGAATTGAAGCTGCATATAAAAATATAGCACTGCTTTTAATTACTGCACTCAGATCCTTCAGGGAGGGTCCTAATGACCAGGTATTTTGTATGCCAAGCTATGTCCCCCCTCCCAGCTGGCATCAGCTGTACTCCCTCAATTGACCTTTCCTTGCAGCTCCACTTAAAGAAATGAAAAGGCCATACAGCCAAGCAAAAAAATCTCCTACCAATAAAAAAAAGTTAAATTATATTTTAAAAATCACTCTGACCTCTGCACTGCTATCGAAGAGGCTTCCTCACTCCTAAAAATAGTACAGGAAATTTTATCAGTTTACACCTCAAAGCCCTATAATCTTTCCGGAAAGCCTTCTTCAGAAGAAAATGAACTCAGAACAGCGACATTTTAAGAAGTTCTTGCAGTTGCTCTAACAATCATCAGTATTAACTCTGTAATCATCTAACCCTAAAATACCTTTTGAAATGTTTTTGTCTAATGCTTTTGAAAAGCCCATCCCCCTCCTGTTTCCCCTTCTCCAATCCTGAGATACTCCTAAAGCCATAAACTTTTAGAAAAATGGCACCACACACTTTGCTCTGCATCCACAAGGCCACTGCCATTCATTCAATTTAAGAAATGCAAGTAATTTTTGTGAACTGCAAACAAAACAGTATTTTACGCTCCCTCTCTTGGCTCTTCAGCACTGTTTACTTACCAGTGTTCTCAGTATCGCATGTATACTAATTAGTAATGCTGCTCTACAAATAAAAGTGTTGTGAGATGATAAGAGGTTTAAAAGACAAACAGAAATTGTTACACTGAAGTAGGTTTGCGACGAAATCTCACCGTGAGCTTAACGATTGAAGTACTTCAGCACCGAAGCAGGTCAGCGTGTAAAACAGGCACCTCAGCTGTACTTGTGTACAGGCTTCTCGTGGATTAACCACTATATTCATGTCTTCAGCCAAAGTGATCATTTTAATAAGTTTCACAGGATGCTAGGCCTGAGACTGTATAATGTCCTATATATCACACCCTTATTTTTACTAATGTTTGATGGAAACGCACCTTTTTGAAAAGCACTCAGTGTTGACTGAAAGAAATTAAGGGATAGAGACTGCACCATCTCCCTTGCTCATTCATCCTTTCTCACGTTGAAGCAAATACTTTTGATTCTTTGATTTCTACTTTGAATTTATATGGTTTCTGCTTCTGACTATTACTCATTTTCAACCAAATTAAAAAAAGCCTTTAGCACTCCCCATCTCCTCTCTGTGGTGGAATTTGTATGCTGTAATCAAGCTCTCCCTCAAACTCTTTTTAGAAAAAATGAGCCTGGTGAGTTTTTTACGTTGACTGCAGAAGATGCATTCCTTACTCAGGCCCCGTATCCTTCTGGTGTCTGTCTTGTTTGCTGTTACCTTTTACAACTTCCTTTTCGAAGGAGATGAGGGCTGACTCACGACTTTACTACCAGTTCCACCAGTGACACGCAGACTCTAAGTCATTGATCTGTTCCTGGTGGTCACTGCCCTGCTTGCGTGTTCTCAGAGTTTATAAGTTCATTTTGTCAAAGCCCATCTGAAGTTGCATTTTCACTATCACACTTCAAAAAAATACCAGTCCGTGCTCACTGGGACACTGCAACTCCATTCTGACACAGTCAATCAGAGATCAGCCTTTAAAGCAGAAACCACTTTAGTTTTTTTTTCTTTTTTATTGGCTCAGCTGGTCCAGATGATCATACCGTTCCATACGACTGCCTTGTCTTCCTCATTATGCACATCCACTAAAGACGTCAGCAGCAATTTTGCGTACTTCTAGATTATTGATCAAAGCTTCATTCCTCTACAACCCAAACAGCCATAAACCCAGTTCAATCTTTATTCCTCACAAACAAGTACTTTGTGGTAAATGTCATATTACCTTTCAAACCTATTCAGATCACCACACTATAATCTGTTTCATATTGGAATTACATTGAAAAAAATGTGCAGGAAATCAGCAAAGAAGCAAAACTAGGGCCAATGTCCTGTTTCCTTCCAGCTCTTTTCATCGCTCAGGCTATTTGAAAAGCCACCAAAAAAAAAGCAGAGCTCATCGACACTCACCAAGTTACTCAACTGTCACACAGCATAAAGCAAAACCAGGGAGGAAGAGAAACGCCAACTGCAGCGCACTGAAACAACAGCAAATAGTGCCAGTGCCGTACCTTTCATGATAGATTTACTGGCAGCTAAAAGTACGCTGTGCGGAAAGACTGTCCAGATCCATCTTAGTACTCTGTCACCTTGCAAATGAGTACCATTCTGTGATTTTGCAAATCCTTACTGTCACAAAACCACGAGTGCACCACTCCCATTATCCAACACAGGCGTATGAAAAGAACTTTCCTAATCCTCTATGTAGCGAAGGAAACAAGTTTCCAAAGAAGTGGTAAAACTTAAATGCCCATCAATAAATATATAATTGATAGAAAGGATAACTCTCCACTGTCCTTGTAAATTGATGAGAGTTAATCGAGAGTTAGTCAAGGGTCTCTCTGCATCTTAAGGATTAGAGATTTTTAAAAGCCACTGAGATCCAATACAGTCCAATATATACAAAATATGGTTTCAAGCTGCAAAATTTCAGTCTGAATTCAGACTTTGAACATCTCCATTTTTTCCCCCAACTAAATAGCGTCTTAAGGTTACCCTTACATTTTATCAGCTGCATTCTCAACAACAAAGGTAAAATTTGTGAGTTACCAATGCGAGAAAGGCCGCAGCAGGGATTTAAGAGTTTGGTTTATTAAATTTAAAAGCCATGCATACTGCCACCAGCCTGGCAGGTAAGGGAGCATGAGGGGAGGCGGACATACTATTGGGGGGAGAGCACAGGAGATTGCCTTGAGGCAAGGGAGCGCTGAAGAGCATGGGAACTGCAGCTGCAGATATTGGGGTGAAGCACAAGGTGAGGAGGTGAAGTCACGCAGCGCAGCGGGTATGTTACAACCCTATAGGAAACCAGGTTTCATTGCAGTTCTGCTCATGGAACAAGTTGTTCTTGATCACGATGATTGCTCAATCGAGGAAGTATTATATTCATCCGCTCCGCTGCCAGGCCTCACTGCCGTAACTGCACATCTAGCCAAAGACTTCATTCATTGTCCTTTTATTCCTGCAATTGTGAATCATCTCCGCCTTTGCATATTCATGCCTAAGCCTGCAATTAACCTGCCAGCCATGTTACTCATGGTTAGAAATTGCCAGGTTCCTTTCTTAGTATTTATTTATTTTTGTTTGGCCAATGAAGATAAGGTAAATATATATAAACTTAAATGGTATTCTATATATGCTATAGCCTATGCCTGATTATTAAGACCAAGTGACTCTTATCACACTCAGATACAAAGTCAACATCCTATGACAGAACAGCCTATCTGAACGAAATGCTAAAAGACGTTTAAGAACTAATTAAAACTTGGAACCAAATAAAAGGGAAGGCAACATGCAAATCTTTCACCAAAAAGCTTGTGTTATAAAGAATGAGTGTTTACTTAGCAAAATACATGTAAATACTTGTGTTCAGGTATCAAGTATTAAAAATGACGTCTTCTCCGAGTCTGTCTTCCTGTCAGCATCGGCACAATGCTAACTGTTCATACTTCTCAAATACTGAGGACTTAGCACTGTAAATTTGAGGTTACCTGGGACTCTGGCCCCGTTTTCAAAAGAGATTCTGAGTCCTAACTTTCCATCTTTAGAAACTTCCAACCATGTGCTCTCAGAGTACCAAGCTGCTCACCTAAAATTAGGATACACTAATTGTCAGTTGTTATTGAAGTCAGTGCATTTTGTCAGATTTTCACCTCCTTTTCATCAAGGGAAAATCTCCATATACAATCAGTGCTAGCACTGAAGCTCTTTGTTGCCTGCTGACGAGCCTAAAAATTCAGTTGCTCAGTTATTTAAAATACCCGTGCAACAGAATCACTGCAGGTTCTCCAACTGCCTCACCTTGGATGCTCCACGCTATCAAAGTATACTCAGTTACAGTCTTCAAAATGTATTCTGCATTTGGCTTTGAGTCTTTTCAACCTTGTATTTCAGGCATTTTGAATTACTGGGGACACTCTCCACCATTCAAGTCTCTTGAAGAGAGGTGATTTGAAAGTTACAGGTAAGGTAACAACATTCTCTTACACTATCAATGAACATTTTGACTATAACCCTAACAACATTCTCATAAATGTGATTACTACATAGAGTTGGAAGAACTTGAATGGCTGTGTTATAATCAGACTAACATTATGATGTTACAGACTGAAAACAAAGAGCAGCTTCAAACAACCACACTGCCGGAGGAAAAAAAGGCAGAGGGAGGCTCCTCTTGTACCTAAGAAGCTTTGAAGCTAGAAGCGTTAGAGGCAGGTCCAGACTAGCAGCAAGCCCATAAAGTAAACAAAAAACATGTAGGTAAAATTTGGGACTATCAGCCTTTACAGTGTCTCTTAAAACAAATATTTCATTGTTGATATGCTCCACTGCTTTCAGAATCAAGCTTCCTATTAAAAATCCCCATGTGTTGCCTAAACAAAACCAAAAGGAAGCACGATATAAAGAAATGCAATTAATAGCTCTGGGTTGGTTATTTCACAACACTTTACACTTCTGATCTCTCAAAGTCATACAGTCATGTCTTGCTTCCTTATAGTAGACATTAGAGAACAAATCATAGACTTAAATGTAAATGATACTTGCACAAGGAAATGGAATTAGAAGTCAATCTATTATAAACAGTGCTCTCCTGACTGCAGTGCAAGTAGGGTGGGAAACTAAACCTTCACTCCTGCAATAACGTCATATGAAGGAGTAAATCAGAATTTGTGTGACCCAGTTTTGGCAAATTATTATAATATAGATTACCCAGATATTAAATTTTAAACCAAGAATGAAGCATTTATTTCCACTTCTCATGTCCAATAAAGAAAATTACTTAATAGAAGCTGGGCATTTGTCATGGTCTTGGCATTTTGTGCAAAAGACCCACAGAAGTTACACTGTTATGGCTTTACATACCCCAAAATAGCAAGCCCGCCCATCAGTAAATCATCCCTGAACACAGGATGAGGCTGTACCAAACTGTCCTGAGTTGGGTTATTGAATCTGGAATGCTTGATCAAGCTGGGAGTGGTGCTGAGGCATCTGCCCAGAGATGGGCAACCACTGATTTCTTTCTGCCCAATTTTTAAGTACAGCAGTATATAGTGAAGTATCTTTCTAGCAACATGTCCAGTATGATATATTTGATGAATTCTGAGCTCTTACTAAAAAAAGTTCTAAGCTGTCATTTTAAGTTTGCATTAGCAGCCCCTCCCTGCTGAACATTTTGTTAATATTGAAGTAGATTATACCAGCCTCATTCCTTAAGGCATTTGTCTGAACTTAAGGAATAAATACATGTAACATAAAAATCGCTTTCCACAGCATGCAAATGCATGTTATTGTATAAAACATTCAGGTCTTATTTCATTAAAAGAAAGATAGTCTCTTTAACACACCCAGTTCTAACAGGTCCTAAAATACAATTAATCTTGAGAAAGGACCTTTCTATTTTGAAATGTAAAACTCCTTGTCTCTTAAACTCTCTCTGCTCTATATCTTTTGCAATTTCCCAATGACACCCACCACCCTACCAATTAAGTTCAAAAAGCTGGAGGCACTTTCTGCTTCTTCCCCTGTCCAAGCAGTGTTCATGCAGTGCTACTTCTTCACAACGTCTCCAGGATCATCTCCTTTCCAAAACAAGACAAAAATTGTTCTTCACATCTCACCATCTCCCATCTCTATTCCTGATCTTTTCAACAACTGTAGGTCTACCGAGACCACATGAGGGAAGGTTGCTTCAGCATGAAGGTTTCCAGAGTGCCCTGGGGTCTCCAATGCTCCAACAACCTCTGGCTGGACAATCATAACAACTTCTCTTGGCCTTTTGTCCTCTAACAGTATTTAAACTTGCTATTGGATAAATGTTCTTGGAAATCACTGTATTTTTTTTATACATGAAGTTACCTAATTACATCAAGCTCAACTAACATTTTTCCCCAAGACTAGATTTGCCAAAAAATGACAAGGCCCAAACCTAAATACCATCCATGTGGACTACACAGCTTGCCTAAGCCAGCACATCTCCAACCTCATTCTAATTCTGAGGACGCCAATGATGACTGTAGCTTTCCACAAATCTTCAGCATCTTCTGCCAGTGGAGATCTGATTAAATGTTTTATGTACTTTGTTTGCAATGAGATCTGTGCAGAATATTCCCTGCACTCCCAAACCTCCTGCTACTACTCACAGTCATGCCTGGAGTACAGGCAACACAGGAGCCATTCTAAACAGCATCTTAACACACAAAAATCATATTTTCCATGGGGGCCAGGGGGGAATGATACACATCTTGCCCAGATGAGCAGAAATATCAACATATTCTTTGGTTTCAGTCACACTCTTGAAAAACCTGAAGCATTTGATAAACGATCGCTTTCCTCAGCAGAAGAATCATGACTGACCGAAGCCACACTGTACAGTTCACACGCAGGTGGTTTTGCTGAGCAGAGAGCAAATGGAAGCAAGAAATTACACTGAAAGGGTAATCTTTAAAGATGGCATTTTAACGTCCTGAAGTCTGACGATCACTTTCTCCCAACAAAATGTATTCTGTACTGCACAGGACGTAGCCTACGAATGAGTAAGACTTTCTGAAGTGGTAAATGGTGGTTTGTGCAGTGATTATCTTACGAGGTTCCCAAACCCAGCTCCAGCATTATGGGCAGTATAAAGCAATATAAACAATAAAACATAAGCAATGTAGGCAACAAAACATCAGACTGTAAGACACAGCTTGTCAAAACCCTTGCCAGTCCCAGAAAAGAGATGTGCACGTTAAAATATTTTTAAGCAAAGCTAAAACACCACACCTCCCAAGTTCTGTTGTTCTGCGAGGCATTTAATCATTATCTGTTAAAAAAAACAGGATGCAAACAAAGTTTACAAGGGGAGCGAAAGCGTGCGGGGCTGCACATGATCATTTCCTGTCGGGCTTCAGCAGCCACTGCTGCGACACGCGCTAAGCAAGAAGCAGCAGTAGGAAACGCGAAGCAGCGTTCCACTACGCAGAATTCAAAGCAGACTTTTAACGATAAATACCACAGCACATGTATTTATCTCGGATTCCAACATTTTTGTAAGTTGCCCTCAGTGTTATTAAAAAAATTACGCTTTTCTACTCCCTGAGATTTCTAGTTTCATATGATTTCTGTACTTGTTGAAGTCTTTCTAAAAATGATGAATTTGGAACATCTGACTCCTCTGGAGGTAAAAAAGATTTTCATCCGATAATTAAATTTCAGTAAACCGAATACATTTCTGAGGATTCTTTTCATTATGGAGGATCTTCCCTTTAGAATTTAATCTGTAATTCGCATTGTACAATTACTACCTCATATGCTATTACTCCTATTACATATTCTCCTGCTAAACAAGCCGGAAACATATACACAAGACACACATCCTAATCCATGCTTTCCAAGTTGTTTTGAAAGCTTTCTTCTTCTATCAAGAAAGAAAGAGCAAACATCCGAGGAAGTGCCAAGGTATTCCATGTAGCTTTTTCCTCTTGGATAAGGTGCTATTTTCTTTTTCTTTTTTTGTGTGTGTGTGTGTGCATGAGAGTTCGATATGTGTTATAAGAAACTTTATAGCATAAACCAAAACACTGGTATTTTGTCATCAACAGTCTTGCAAAACCCAGATGACTCATGTATCAAAGGCACACTTCCCCAGCCATTCCCTTCACTGCAATCAGGCACTACCTTCAGAATCTGTCACAAAACTCTACCAGTGGTGTATGGGTCCATGAACTAAAGAAATCTGAAGTGGTATGTCAGCATCCAAGCACCTTCACTGACTCAATCTGGTACCACTCTCACCGTGCTACTTCAAGCCCAACCCTTAGATTTTTTATATACACAGCCTAATGCCGCAACAGCTGCTCATGTGAACAATATCATTAGTGGGTTTGCATATTACAAACATTGTTTTTCCAGAATAACTTCTCTCATCTTCCAGATAGTTAACAATGAACTCTATCCCACATTACAGAGTGTTCACCTTCACTCATTAACTTTCGTTATTTGTGAGCAGGGCCACTCTGCAACTACCTCTTGCAGTGTGCTCCCTAAAAACTCAGAATTGGGCACTAGTAAACATATAAAACTTTCAACTAAAGCACTTGCAGATTTTCAAGGAAAACTAAAATGTAGAAAGCCCCCAAACAAACAGAAAAAGCCAGCATGGGCTTGGGATGCTTTGAAAGTATGTACCAGCTTCCTACCACTAAAATGATAGGTTTCTTCTTTAATTTCATTTACTCCTTTCTACTACTACTCGGGTGTTCAAAATTTCCCTTCTTGCCCTGCTATTTTTTCTTTTTCTAAACTGTCTCTATTGTCGTTTTCTTCTACGGAAATTTTTTTCATTTTCCTAATATTCAAACTCCCTTTGTTCATCTTTTACTTTTCCCTACCCCTAAGTCTGACTAACCTCACCCTTTAAATTCCCTTAAAGCTGATGAGCATATTGGCTCAATGCTGCTGCTGGAAAAGAAGTTAGAGAAATTAAGGAGCAAAATTACCTAAGTTTGAGCATTCCTAAAAAAGCTGTGCTTGTTCAGATCTAAGTAACACAAAGGTAAATGCAAAAGTGCCTTATTTACATAAACAGCAGGAAGAATGTTTGAACATTAACATGCAAAACATCTATCCATGAACTGCAATAGCCTACAATATCGCTTATCAACTGAAATTACAATCAGAAGAATGAAAAAGACTTGGGACATGAAGACAGACATAAAAAAAAATTCAGTAAATTCCACTTGGAAAGTGGGCCATACGCCTGTAACTTTTCTGCATCCTCAGTATTTCTTCTGCTCACTTAATTACATTCCAACCTCCAAATTTTGGCTAACACATTTGCATACGCTTTGTACTTCAAAGGTTGACTTGCTTATTAGCATAGCCTAGTTCCTGTTACTTGTATAAATAACTACGAACAGGAATCACATTGATCTAACTGCACTTGATTTCCATTCTCTGTATTGGGAATTTTTCAGATTCAGGCTCCCATGGATATTTTTAGTCAGTTTGGTATAATCAATTTTTGATTATGTGCTCCCATGGGAGAAAAAAAAAGTTTTTCATTAATAGAAGAAATAAATTTTTTTAGGGAAGTTGCAATTGTTTGCAGGCTCAGTGGTAGTAAAATGTTGATGTCAAAACAAATAAACTAAAACAGAAAGTGATAAATACAAAGCGTTAAATACAAAGTTTAGGAAAAGACAGAATTTGATCTGATTTTCAGATACTTTGGAAAAAAGACTTCATAGACATAGAATTTTATCTAAAAAGTTCGATTTTGACAGAGTTAATTTTACACATTTGAAAAAGTTGACTTCATTTTGCAAGATTTTTTTTTGCAAGTATAATAAAACTGTTAAAGTATAATCTACGGTACACAGGTCAGGTAAAGTGCATATATAGGCTTGCTCAGTTCTAACTCACAGCAATACTTAGGGCCCCAAGGTTAAACTTCATCTGAGTATTATAGCCACCAAAAAGCTCCTGAACCAGACCTGTTAAAATGTCCTTTAACAAAACACAGTGAGGATTTTATCAGGATTTTCCCTCCTCAGCCTATTCAGTCTGTAGCCACTCCTTCCTCTCCCTTGGCAAGGAATCTTTCTTCTGAGAAATTAAAGTTGTGTTTTTTCCTGAAAGAGCATGTACTAAATGCTTTCTGATGGCATCACCACTTCCTGCCATTGACCATAATAGCTCTTTAAAAGGGAGATTTATCACTGTCCTGCAGGATGATCAGGACACCTCATGCTGGCAAGCAGGACAGACAAGGAGCTAGAACATTTTCTCCTGGGGGGGTCAGGATGAAATTCATTTTCTGAGGTTTCAGATTTTCACCTATCATGTGCATTTATATACATTTTGGGAGTCCTTCTAGAACCTCGCTGGAATTGTCACCCAGTCAAGGCTTACCCAGAGCCATCATTCAATGACAGTTCACTGACACTGTCCTTTAACAGGAGGGCAGTAAGGACAGTGGACAGACGTGCCAGGGCCTGTGCCATCTAAAAGGGCCCAGTACTTCCTCCGCATCCCAGTTTCCTCAGTCTGTTCTGACCAGCTGTGGCCCCAGAAAGTCCATTCGGATGGGGCTGATCCACCCAACAGATCAGGACACGTTCTCCTCGGTAATGTACCCAACAAAGTCTGGGCAAAGCTGTGTGTTTCGAAAAGTGTGCTTTCAACTTCCTTCTAGCCAGAAAATGATGTACAATTATTCATTAATTTTAATACCACAGAACCTAGTTTGTATAAACCATATATTCCATGTCAAAACAAGAACAAAGAGGAAGTTCCAGTTTCTTCATAGCATCTACTGAGCGTGCAGTCATCACCAGCATCGTTATGGAAATGAATAACACATCCTTTTGGAAATGCATTGACAAGCATCTCTTTGAACTGAACTCCAAACTAAAGATGACTAATGGCAATATGCCCAACGTGTTGGTGTGCTAAGCCAGTAAATGAGCCTGTCATCCTTGCATTTTCTTCTGTGCCATAGTCCCCTGTGCCCTGGCTCAAAAGTGATTTATTACTAATCAGCTGAGGAGACATAGCAAGGAGGAAAAAGGAATAAACTTCAACTGTTCAGATATTAGCATATACATTGCCGGAATGGCACTACCTTTTCTGCTAATCCTACTATAGGTTTTGACAGGAAAAAAGCCATGTCTGACATACACTCATCATTAAAAAACCCCAAACCTCTTTGGTTTTTGAAGTGCAATGCAACATCTTAGCATTCCTTAGCATTTTTGAGGCCTGGTTTCATTTGCTAAGTTTTTTATCCTTACATGAATTTTTATATGTCAAATGTTGCCTTCAGCATATGTATGTTCTTGGTGCTCTAAGAGGAGAAATGATCTATATATGGGGAAAATGATACTTGAAAGACAACAAATGACTAAAGACCCAAATACAAGCACTAGCAGAAGTACTCATGGATACAATTTTTTTTTTTTTTTGTGGCATATAAATTACATTAAATGAGATTATTTTTTTTCCAATACATTTATTCTATGGGAGGGCAAAGCTGCTTTTAGAAAACAAAAGTGTGCAGTTCTTCACTTGGTGTTACTTACTCTGGGAACTAGCAAATATATACCAAGGGGATGGATTGTTTGTTCCTTGGCTGGTTTGCTGCTGACAGCAACATATGCAAACAGACCGTAAACTCAAATCACTCTTAAAATACATGAATTCTTGTCATATTAATATTTCCTACATTATAATTTAGTCATCACTGCCTGCTAGTCAACTTCTAATTTATTAAGTACATGTTTACAAAAAGATTCATTCCATGGAAAATTCCCATCAAAAAGTTAATCTGTCAAAATGAGTAACGCAGAAATAGCTGATATAGCTACCACATACTCATCAGAAATATCAGGGGGAAGATTGCGTTCAGCTGCATTTTGAAGATAAATGCACTATAGATTTTACTATTACACTGCCAGATGCTGAGATTTCTTTTAATGGAGTTAAGTGGAATAGATTTATCAAAAAAATAGCTTTATATATGCTGAACCAAGCATTCCAGGAAAAAAAAAATGCATTTTCTAGAAAGTTAGGGTTTTTTTCCTCAAATAATCCACAAGTCAGAAAGTTTTTTTAAAAAGTATATTTCATATATAATAAACAGAACATTATATTTGTAAACAGCATTTTTAGTTGACAGGCTACACTTTCAACCCCTTTGTCTTGGGATGCCCTATTTATATACCTGAGTTAACAAAACTGTGCACCGAGATCCTGGCCATCCTTCCAGTCCTTGCGTCCCTTTGTCACGCAGGTTTTGGCTAAATATACTTGCAGGCATTTATCCCCATTTCAAACACTTCCTCTTCAGATCGGCGCTCCACTGCGCACAAGGAAGTGTTTCCAGCTACATCCCGCCCCTCTGTGAACTTGCCTAGCCTTTACCACCACTTCAGGCCTCTTCCTACCTAAAAAGAGATGATAGGAGCAACTTCACTTCCCGTGCTTAGCAGCTGGTCTAAGATTTAAGCCATAACCTATCTTATTTCTGAAAGCCAAACGTAAAACTCGAATAAGACAGACTCAGTCTAAGACTACACTCCACCTACATAACCCCAGCACTACACTTGCTTGATCTATGTTTAGGTCTGCCTGCTTTTCACGTTAAACACATTTTCCACCACAAGTATGTTCTTACCAACCCTTCTGAAGACTTCCTTTCTGTAATCTGTGAAGCATGACTTCTACAACCCCGTTTGCTCCTGATCTATGGACCACAGTTCATTTATCCTGCTGTAGATGAGGCTTTTATCTCAAAGCTCCTGCTCCAATATAGCTTAGGGGTGGACCTGCTGGAAAGCAGTTCTGAAGAACAGGATCTGGGGGTCTTGGTAGACAGTAAATTATCCATGAGCAAGCAATGCGCCCTTGTCGCCAAGAAGGCCAACAGAATTCTGGGCTGCATAGGGAAGAGTGTGGCCAGCAAGTCCAAGGAGGTCATTCTCCCCCTCTCCTCTGCACTGGTGAGGCCACAACTGGAATACTATGCCCAGTTCTGGGCTCCCCAGTTCAAGAGGGACAGGGAACTACTGGAGAGAGTCCAGCGTAGGGCAACAAAGATGACTGAGGGATTGGTGCATCTCCCTTATGAGGAAAGGCTGAGAGAGCTGGGACTCTTCAGCCTGGAGAAGAGAAGGCTGAGGGGAGACCTCATTAATATTTACAAATATCTAAAGGGTGGGTTTAAGGAGGATGGAGCCAGGCTTTTTTCAATGGTTCCCTGTAACAGGACGAGGGGTAATGGGCACAAGCTGGAACATAGGAAGTTCCGATCAAATATGAGGAAAAACTTCTTTACGGTGAGGGTGACAGAGCACTGGAACAGGCTGCCCAGGGAGGTTGTGGAGTCCCCTTCTCTGGAGACTTTCAAGACCCGTCTGGATGCAGCCCTGAGTAATGTGCTCTGGGCAATCCTGCTTTAGCAGGGGAGTTGGACTAGATGATCTCTAGAGGTCCCTTCCAACTCTGAAGATTCCGTGATTCCCTGCTCTCTTCTGGGGTTCTTCCACAGGAGACTGACACCGTTACAGAGTCAGCACCTCCCTATGAACTTTAGAGATTCTCCATCTTCCTAGCAGAAGTCTGTTGTTTCTCTGAATGACAACAAATTGCCTTCATCATGCAGACCCGGACCTTCTTACGCTGGATAAATCTCATGTTTGCCACCGGTTGTGAAGGCCAGCTTAAAGAAAGACCAGCCACGCTTTGACGCTACTGCACAAAGCATCAGGTCTGAATGTGGGTCCACAAACCCTGGTGAGATCCCACCACTCAGAAACAGGGTTACAAGGGATGTCGTAACTCCAGAAAAGCACTGCAACTGGCAGCGGGAAACTGCGCTTCAAGGCTGGAAGGCAGGAAAGAGTTCAAAGTAGGTAAGTTTGGGAACTGCTGACATAAAAGAGATATCAGCTTGAACAGGCACTAATAAAAGAAGGTCACGAAAACTGCAAATATCGTCTTAGCATTTTTCAAAGGTACTCCTCTACAGTTCTGTTTCTAAAAATGACACATCAGACATGAAAGAGACTTGCTCGCATTACCAAGTGCATTGCATCATGCTAAAATAACCTCAGTGCAGACAGAAAGTTTCTTCGTGGAGAAATGACCCAATTATAGGAAAGAAATTTAAACACCAGCTTTCCCTCCTATGCCACTTAGTTTGCGAGAAGAGGAGCAAATGCTGATTATGCTTGTATATCCGAAAGACAAGTTCACAGGTAAATTCAAAGACGTATAAATTTCACACCCCAGCAAACATTCAAGAGTTGAAACAGGGTCAACGAAATGACTTTTTATTCTCTTAACTTTCAATTTTTGAATGTTAGGGTACATACAAAATTTGGCAGATACGGCTACATAATAGGCTTCTCTGCACAAAAGTGAAGTCCTCTTAACTTGAGCCCTAGCTCTTTGGCAAGACTGGATGAATAGTTTAGAAATGAGACCTGGGCACTCCACAGCAGTACTCTCTGTTTGTAAAAAAGTGGGCAGAACTCAGGTACCTCTTGAACACACCTTGTCCACATGAAACTCAATGGTGCCCAACAGTGGTCCCGTGCCATTCCCCATAGGTAAGGAACTAAACTGTTTCCAAAGGGAACTCCTTCCCATCCTATATCCTGCTGATGGATATCCTATATCCATCCCAGCACCCCCATAACCTCAGAGCATGGGACTGGCATAGACTGTGAGTCAAAGTGTTAAAAAAAAGGTCACTTTTCAATCACCCACCGCTCAATGCCATCCGCCGGGGCCTCCCAGCAGCAGGTAGAAGGCCTTGCAGAGGGACCATTTCACACCAAATGAACCCACAGTCTGCAACAACCCTGAAGGATTCCCATTTTCCTAAGGTCAAGCCATACTAAACTGTTCTGAAGGCATTTGGTCTTACTACTTTTAAATCATGGGAAAACTTAGTCATTTGTTGTGGTTCCAAGAAAGATGAAATTGGTTTTTAATACTAGAATAATTACTTCCGTGCTAACAGAACATACCTCATGGCAAAATGTGACGTTTGGATATTATAAAAATACTATTCTGTTTAACCCTGAAGCTCAGACCTGTTAAAGGCATAGATGCTTTTGGGATTGTTGCTCTTCCTCTACACCATTTCTACTGAAGATTCCATCAATGCCTCTGAGCCAGAGACCTCAGCAGAAAAGAACGTGGCTGGGATTCAGCTATGGGTGATTTCTGGAGTGGAAAAGAAAGCATTTTAGAAACACACAAATACTTAATCATACAAAACACATATATTGCATAGTAGTGCCAAGAAGTAGATTTAATCCTGAAACCCTTAAAATGCCAGAGCTCAATGATACTGAATGCTATGGTCCCAATTAGTACAAATACCTATGCACAAGCTTCGTATTAAGTATCAGTGCAATCCACTGAAGTTTATGATAAGCATGTTGTCTCAAACAAGCAAAACTTGTGTTGAATACAATAGGAGTTCTGTCTGTGTAAGGTGGAGAGGAAAGGCCACCTTGAACAAAAATCCAGTATATGAGGGTAACACTGCGGCTGAATGACTAATCTCTCTTATTAACATAAACCTTATTTTCCTGTTCAGAAAATTCTGTCCCACCTTTTAAGGTGGTTTTAGTCTGGTGGATATAATAAAGTTAATACTCCATCCATAAGATTTCAGAAGATGAGATGTAGAGCATTTAATTCTATTACAGTTTTATCAAAAGAAGCTCCTTTCATTCAGTTAAGGATCAGAAAGAAAGCACTTCTAATCCAATGACTCTTCTAATTTTAGTAATGGAGACCTAATTTAATTTTAGACATGTAGATAAAAGGATACTAAAAAATGAGACATATCAATAAAGGTGTTGTTACAAGTACTGTAAACAACTGCCTGTTTTCTCTTATCTGTCTTAAAGCCCTTGTGAAAATGTCTTCACTGAAACTGCTTCCTTCAAGAGCAAGGAAATAATGTAAAAATACAATAAAGCTCATAGAGACATACTAATGATCCACACTTATGCTCATAATTTCAAAGAATGTCAGGAGCATTTATGCTAAATCTTTAAAAGTGACGACTTTCAAAACAAAACAAGGAAAACTGTAGTGCTGTCTATGGGATGAAATCTAGTGCCCATTTTCCTTTTCTACGTGTCCTCCTTGCAAGAGACCACTTCCACCTGCCAACCGCCGTTCCAAGCTGACAAAATTTTTGATGCAAATTGCCTTCCCACGCACACACACCAGAGGAAAATCTTGCCAGCAGCGTAGAAGACACCATCAGTCACAGAATGGCAGCACTAGAGCTATCTGTGTTAGTGACCCAGCATTCCGGCTCTTGCACTTGCTGTTCGTGGCACCAGGCCTGCGCAGGTTGCTGCTCGAGGTGCCAAAGCCCTTCAGCCCTGACACTTCCCTGAAGTTGCACAATTGCTTTTCTAATCTAATGGGCAGGGCGAACAGAGGGATTGTGGTTCGAGGAAGGTGTTCGCATCCCTCCAAACGCTCCTCGGCTTGCAAGAGCGTGTGGGCATGGTGAGGGGCAGAGGGGGGAATATCCCCTGGAAGTGTTCAAGGCCAGGCTGGATGGGGCTTTGAGTGACCCGGTCTAGTGGGAGGTGTCCCTGCCCATGGCAAGGGGGGTTGGAACTAGATGATCTTCAGGGTCCCTTCCGCAGGGGGGTTGGAACTAGATGATCTTCAGGGTCCCTTCCAACCCAAACCATTCTATGATTCTATGATGAGCACCAAGCTGCTAGTAATACATCACTCTGGTTGCTACACCACTTGCATTCATCAAACATGTAAATGTGCTAAGAATGTACTAATTGCTGCTTTCCCCATATAATTTTCCTGTTAATATCTTCAGCTTGCACAGTGGTTACTAGTAGCAGCAGCTGCCAAAACAGCAGCAGCAGCAAGAGGCATCAATAGTTTACCTATAAAGTTTTAGGCTACCTATACCTGTTTTCTGCATTTATATGAAAACTTGTACTGTTTCACGGTCAAATGTTGCCTATTTGATACATCCAAAATATCCTAACAAAAAACTTACTTCCTGCATTTAGACATTCTGTATCATAAAAATTATGTTAACTAACCACCCTCAGCACCCAGCCAATTTCTAAGTAGGGTCAACCAGGTAACTTGTCAACAAGAATTCTCCTTCTACGATTAAAATCAAGAAATCATTTTTTATCAGAGCAGATAACAGAAAAACAGGCCTGTTTTCTAGCACAGCATTGATCAAAGATAAAGCCAAGAGCAGGAAAACAGAAACTTGTCTCCCAAATAAAACAGCATCCTACTAAACACAAATAGTTACTTGAGAATGTTCATGTACTTCAGATATAGGTATTCATATACATTACTTCAGAGCACTGATATAAAGTAACAAATTTGCTCTTAAAAGTCATGCAGCAATATACAATCCCAGCCTGTAATGCGTACTGCAGAGCCAACCCAAGCATCAATCAAAATTGTTGTTTCAAAAGTGTTTACATTCTTCTGACAATCAGTAAGAGGGAAGCAAGCAACCGGTCGTAAGATTAACTGTTCATATGTCAAATTTTAATTTTGATATTGTGATGTAAAATCATCTACTTTCCGTATTTTTCCAATTTGCAGAAAAGAAAAATGGACTTTCGGCTTCCCCTTAACTGCTGCTATCGGATGATTTTACGCCGTTTTGCAAGCCTCCATTTACTCAAGCTTACTCCCTACAGTCAATGGTGACTAATAAGGAAGGACTAATGAGCTTAATTCCCTCTTTCTTTTATGCTTTTAAACAAACAAAAGCCCCTGCTTTCTTCCTTCTTTTCAACAGCAGAAAAGGAGGGGAGCACTGGCAGCCCAGGACCAGGGTAAGGACAGATGAGAGAGTGGCAGATGGAAACCTAATCCCTAGCAACCTTCTCCCACCCCGGCCCCCTTCCCCTCCCCAATTCCCCATCATCTCGCCTATTAAGACCTGCTGAAGCTGACAACCTGCCTCCAACATTTCCTCCCCTCCAGAAAGGCCAGGTGGGTCTGGGACCTCAAGAGTGGAGAGTGGAGGCAGAGGGGGGACCCCGTAGCCAAACATTGAGATTTCAAAGAGAAGGGAGAGAGGACAAAAGGTACCCCGGCAAGAGGGGTAAAGTGAAAAGAGAAGAGCTAGAAAGGGAAGTGAGGATGGATGCTTACTAATTTGTGGGCAGACCAGGAGACTAGTGATGAGATTTCTGGCAGAATAGGGGAGCAAAAGTGCACTTAACAGTAAAGTTGGTCAAGTTATTCGGAGACTGGAAACAACTTGATGCAGAGTTAAAAAAATGAATGTTTTTGACTAGGTGATAAAGGGTAAATATCAGCAAAACAACCTCCAGCTCTACCCATCAAAACTTTTATTTCAAAACACAGACTAATATATATTACAGGTAATACTTTTTCATAATACTGTAAGAAAGTTGTCAGGATCCTGAAACATACAGCCTTGGGGAGGATGGTGAATAATTTCTGAAACTTCACCCCACGCAAACATCTCTTCAAACAGCCCTAATTTACATAGACATTTGTTAATGTACATAAGGAATAATAGGAGGGAATAGCCAGAAAGCAAGTCCACTCCCCATGGCTTCACTCCGCTTGCGTCTGTCAATACACCGGGCCTCATTTTCATCTAAAATTGGTGTCATGCTGCAAAACGTAGTCATTCACTTTGAGAACTGCAATTATTGCTGTGCTCACATGCAGCAAAGCACCATCTGGCCTGTTCACAATACAGGCACAATGCAGGAAGCGCGAGAGCTGATGTAAATGGTTTTCCAGGGATACTGAATTCCTCCATAAAAAGCAAGTGCACTTGGATTTCAATAATTGCCCACAGAATCAAGCATTCTTAGATTTAAATGAATACTCAAAATTTTTGAATGAACCCTACTATCATCTTCTGTTACGTATCAGTCAATATTTCAGAGACCTGAAGAATCACTGAATATTAGAGTTTGTATCTATCTTGGATGCATTTCCAGAATTTCTGGAGGAATACATGACTGGCATTCCCTTAGGCATACTTAGGTTACAAATGTATATTCTGATTTTTTAGTGGAAGCAACCTATGGATTATTCAAACACATAAGGAAATAATACGCAATCCACACGATTCTTCCAGTAAAAAAATTACACAGCTAGTAAGTGCTTACCATTTTTAACAACTATTAGCATTTAAATATACATGATCCAATGCTCAAGCTAGTATTTCAGCTATGCCTCCATGAACAGCGATAATAACATTTAAAATGAATAGCCCGCTACAGTCACAGAATGCATTACGGAGCATATACTGAATTAAGCTGGTCACACAGATGGCGGTTCCTCCCCTGCCCTTCCCTCCCCTCCACTTTGGAAAGATATGAGATCAATAGCGATGTGATAACGTAGGCAAAGGTACACTGAGAAGTACCAGTTTGGATACAGACTTTGGAGCGTTTTACACTAGAATTTAGGCACAGATCAAGCACCTGCTTTGGCAGCAAGAGCAACCCAAGGTGCTAGCAATGGCAGTTAACTCCGAAAACCAGCTGCCCACCGCATTAGCAGAAACCGCACAGATTTATTTGTTCCAAAGACGTTGTCACCTCTTGCATTGAAATCTGGCAAAAAAAAAAATTGCTGCTCTTGGCAAAGCCTGATGCCTTCCCAACCAGAACTGAGAGAGGGATACTCTGTGGATTTTGGATCAAAATGCAGGAGTACTTGGGAACAAAACTGATTATAACGCTTAGCAGAAAGCAAGTGGCAACTCACTCACCAAGCTGCCACGTTTTAACATTTTGTTATAAAGAATTAAACTTGCAAATTTCAGCATAACTTTGCTGTACATGTGAAAAACAAAACGGTAGGGACTACCAACCATAGAAAGAGTGCTTTATCTAAGAAAATTTGTGTTCCAACTGGGATTCAACTCACTTACTCCGAGCCATCTGACGCTGTTACAAAATCATTGAATACAGCTCTTGAAGAAATGAGTATGGTCTTTTACAGAGTGATGAACCCTCACGTCAGATTCCAGGGAACAGGGATGGGACCCCAGCTGGTAAAAAGCTGGAGCTCAAGGCTTAAGGGAAGAGGAGAAAGGACAGAAGGACCTCGGGAGTTCTGGCTGTGCCAGCCTTTCTTTGTCCATAGAGAAAACCCAGCTAATGGCTATTAAATCACAATACATGCCAAGGTACTCCAAAAGATCTCATTTGATAAAGGAAAGAAGCCAGCATTAAACTGAGAACAAGTACAACAAGGAACAGGCTGGGGAAATGAATAGGAAATTTAAAAAGATAGCGTATTATTTGTTTCCAGAAGCATGGCATAAGATGTTGGGATACAACAGGCATGTCCACTATTGTTCAGATGATGTCTTTGTTATGAAAGTAATTTAAGTTTTTGTGTAGAATACAATACACAACCAGGACAGATAAATGAATTTCACATCACCCAACTGAATTGTCTGCAACTGGCGGCGATATAAAAATTAAGCTTTTACAGATTACTTCCAAATACTTCAACAAATATTTACACATATTAGCACGTAACTATTAAGTTTATGAAGAGACATTGAAGGCTGGCAAAGTTATTTTAAAACCATTCTAAAAATGTTAAGAAAATAGTACTTCTGGAACAATGGCAATACATCTGCTAAATGTCAGTGCATAATAGTGACAGGGCAGAGTTGCTCACGTTCTGCAGCAAGAAGGCAGCCAGTGCGTGCGGTCCAGAGGATGATTTACAAGCGTTCTCTGTTATAACCATAAAAGGAGGAGAGGAAATCTGATGGCCAGAAATAGAACCACTGTAAATTAACTACGGGGGGCAGGGGGGGGGAATGCTAGAGAAGTACACGATAAACGAAAAGGTTAGCAAAAAGATGGGCAAGCAAAAACAAGGCCAAAAAATGGAATATCAAATTAACATGGAGGGATACGGCGCAAAAATGCTCTGTAAAAGATGGTGTCAGGCATGAACTGACTGCTGAGATCAAGGAAACCTCAAATTACTGTCCTAGTGCTAACCAACTGCGTGAAGGAAAGACCAAGTTATTACATTTTGGTATCTTGCTCTGCAAATGAAAGGCAACAATACATACCCTCCTCTTGGACAGGGCAACGGAGAACCAATCCATGTCCTGACAGAGCTTCGAACCCTGCGTGTGAAATCCTGGCTCTGCTCAAGCCAGTGGGACTTTTACTGCTGACTTCAACAGCGCCAGGATTTTATCTACAATTTGCTGCAAAAAATGTTGGCTATTCTTATTTAAAAGGACTTTGAAGCCCTTAGACTTAGTCTCAGTTACTTCCCAAATCAAATTTGCTCAGTCTGCAAGTCAGGAAACAAGCGGGGATGTGGAAATCCCACTCCCTTCTTCCTGTCTTGCCTATTGCTGCTGTGAGCAAAGAATCAGGATTTGACCCGAACTGACAGTTTTGCTTTTTGCGTTAAGAGAGAAGCAGCCAGTTCATTGTTCTGCAGCTAAGATGGATCTTTATGTTTGCACTAACAGAAAACTGTAAAGAATTACCTACGAAAAACGCACAAAGAACTTGAAGACTTAAAAAGCTGGCACTTCTATAGTGCAACTTTTCCTAGAATCGCTGTTCTTCAGTATCTGCCACAGAAAACTTATTAAAAACACATAAAGGAGATGGAATTTGAAAAAAAATCACAAAATCATCAAGAAATATTTCATGCTATCATTATCCCTTTTATTAGACATTTTAAAATGCAGAAGAAACTGTCAATAGTAACATTCTGAATCCAAAAACAAACATTCAGAAAAGCTGAAATTACAGACAAAACGCAAAGCAGTTTCCTGTATTAAACAATGCCGCAAAATAACACTCTCCTGGCACTGTTGCCGGGAGATAACTTCATGCCAACATCGCGGCTTCTCCATATGTCGGTTAAGAACACAGAAGTTGTTAGTGAAAACTTCCAGAGTGCTTTACAGAAACTAGGAAGGAAAAAAAAAAAAAAGGGAAGGAAAAATCCTAATATATGCCAAATTCTTTTCGGAATAAATAATATCTCCCTGGAATGTATTACATCATGCTTTGAGTGTATTTGCAAAGCACTAAGAGTTCAGAAATGTATGTAAAAACAGTAACCAGGAGCTTCAATGCCCATATTTATCATTCAAATGTATGTTACAAGCAAGAAGTAAAAGCACAGCTTTGCTGCGCAGGAAGAAGGTATCAGCCCACGCGTCAGCCACCAGGTTCTGGTTTCACGCGTCCCCGTCATGATCAAATGGTTATGCAGTCCCTTCCCACCACAACATCAAGACACTCTCTGCTGTATTTCAATTTTTACAAATCTATGTTCTGTTATTTCAAGGTGCTGCAGCTAAAAGCATGTCTAGACAGAAAAATGTGGCAGATTCTACCTCTGCCGCTTAAGTCAATGCATTCGCAAATCTTAAAATGTAGCTACCGTATGATAGACTTACAGACTTTGATGATAATCACAGCTGCTCACAAAACATCTGGAGCGAGAAGTGCCAAGTCAAAAGCCAGTCTGTGTCTTTGGATTGAAGGTGACGATAATGTCGTCCTCTGGATTTGCACTGACCTGCCTCCCAGCACAGTGTGCAAAGTCCATGTGTCGTCTGGAGTGGCAATTTTTTAGAGAAAGCCACAAACCAGCACACTAGAAGGTTCATTTCGTGACTCGTTTTACACCAGAGGCAGCAATGACTCCAATATTGGTGCCAAGTTCCCCTTGGGGCACTTGCAGCCCGCTCACCTACAAACCCCTTCACAGCAGCAGATGCTTCCTCACTTCCTCCATCAACCTGTTGGTTGACCTTGCTCTGTGCTGCAAGGCTGTGGCAGCAGTTAATCCCCAAATTCTTCTTCTGCTGTATTTGAGACAGTGAAGTGCCATAATTTCCTGACTGATTAAATGCCTTCCACAAATGTAAGGTATCGGCATCGTCAATCAAACCAGCTGGTAGTGTCTGACCTGGCCCCTAAACTGGCACTCTCTTGGAAATGAATGAACAGCTTCAACAACCAACCACTTTGCTAAGTAGACATCATTTAAAGATACTTTAAATTATAGATACTTTAATTTAGATCTATCTAAAATATAGATACTTCGTTATTGCTAGGGTAAGTCTCAAGATGAAAGGGAAAAATTCTGACTTGAAGTCACAGGAAGCTGAAGTTTCTCAGTGTTTTAATCACAAAGCTTATTAATATGTTATTGTTTCATCTGCAGACATGCTTCAAATTCTAATGAATAATTTTTTTCCCTTTTTTTTTTGAACGTATGTAACTAATCAGACTGAAAGGGATCAGTCACTCATACAGACACAATAAACCAGCTTTCATATCTCTAGAACGTTGAGTTTCGACTTAGTATCAGTTCCAACATGACAGTCCCCGCTTTTCTCACAGACAAATGAGACTTACTGTAACTTGTCGCCCAATTACCACTCAATTTAACAGAGAGTTAAAGATCTCAAAGACATGAAGTTCCTGTCTGTTTAATGAAATTCCACACCTGGAGAGAGACTCAGCAAAAGACAGGGAGAACTCAAAAGCTTTAACATCACTGATAGTGTGAGACGGAAGAACCCCGCCGGGGACATCATTCTGCAGACAGACAGACAGACAGACCGACAGACCGCTCTTCTGCTCGCCTGATGGGCAAGCACACATTTCCTTGCCAGTAAGTCCACATATAACTAGAGGCTAACAAAAGGACAGGGTGGCTTTTGGCCAACCAAGTCCAAAAATGTAGCGCGTACTGCAACGGGGAGCGTACAGATTTGGGAAGAGGTGGAAGAAACCAGGGAGGGCTGCAGGGAGTTGGGTAGAGGGGAAAATACGAGCACGTGTGAGGGGAAGGCAGATAGGGACAGCGCGTGGGGTCTCACGTAGGATGTAACTGGGACCTGGTGTCATGGCAGTGGGTAGTCTAGAGGACTCACGATAAAGAGGGTTAAGATGCTCGTCTATTCAAAGAATGTCATATTTTAGTCCCCATCCACCCAGTTGTCCACTAGAAATTCCCCAGCGATTGCTGTTAGGACCAAGCGGTTTCAATCCAAATAAAAGCCTATGCCTGCGTTATCCCAGACAGTAAATAACGTCTGTAAGAATAGCTGGATGAAACGCACAACCGGAACAGCTAATGGAAACAAAATAATCACAGGCTTTATCCTCATGATGAAGAATACCACACAACATTTAGCCGACCAATTGAGACATGCTGTCACTTCATTTTGATGATGCAATCAGCTCTACACGGTTGATCCATGTACTATGCGGGGACCTGCTGATAAAAGTGATGTTCTGCAAAGGCAGAAATGTCTATCCATATGGAGCTCATTGCAAGAACGAGCCTCTCTACACTCCTGGTTGGATTTCTCACTTATCCCCATTATCTGTTATTGAGCATTTGCAGGGATCTAATATTCTGAACTACGGAACCAATTCCAGTTTTACTGCTTGCCAAAGCATTTCTACCAAAGAGGTTCCAGAGATTTAAGTATAAGGGACATTTACTCCCTGTTGAAAAGATTTAGAAGTTTTATGTTTTTCAAACTATTTTTGCAAAAAGTTTAAGATCTGTATCATCTCTGAAATTCCCCACATAGCAATTTGATGTATAACAAGTTGTTTCCCAAGATTCAATGGGACCAAAGTTTTTCATATAAATAAAGATTTTATGTTCCTTATTTTATTATCACTTAAGATCATCATGCATCTGAAAATTTAAAGTTATCAAGTTATTGACAGATTAAAAGAGATGTTTGTAGAATGTGTTTAAGTTAGAGGAAGCTGTTTCCTAAAATGCCATGACTCAGATAATCTCTCTGCTTTTAAAGTTATCTTAGTCTCAGGTGTAAAATATTTCATATATGAAAGAAGTTATTAATTCAGTATTTGAAAGCTGCAGTTTAAAAACTCTCATGGTAAAATATACTTTTTTGTAGGCGTTATTTATCTAGAGCTGCTGAAGAGGACAGTTTAGGTTAAAAAAAGAAACCAAAAAAATCAAAACTTTGAATCCAAGGATTAATAATTACCCAGTTGCTTGTAACGGCTTTATTGAATTGGAAAGACAAACTGTCAGCTGCACAGAAATTCACAATATTTTTATAACCCAGGTAGTATGAATTATTGAACCTGAAAATTGGCACTGTTTCTCCAGGCAGAAAAGTTTTCTTGGCACTAGCCCAAGTTAATACAATAGGTCACAGAACACCACCGTTTCCAGTCCGCTGTTTTGAAGGAACACGGAAAGGAAAAAAAAAAAATTATAGAAAAAAAAGACTGCATCCTTAGAAGGAAAAAGAAAAAAAAAAAAGTTTTTCCATGTAGACAACAAAACAGGACTCTGAAATGTTCCTGTATGACTACACTTCTCCCCTCTTCCCTTTTTCTTTTAATACTTTGGCATTATAGGGGTATTGCTATCTTGGTTTAATAATCATATTTCATCTAAGTAGTTTTCTTGAGTTCCATCTCACGCACCTAATAAAATACACAGTGTTTCCGAGATGTGCCAATAATGTACACCCAAATTACATGTTTTACTTTATTTTTTTTCAAAAGTATTGTTTCATCATATGGTTGACAATTACATTTTAATATTGATGTCGACAGCAGCCCGTGAAAATGTGCACCTTGACTCTCAGCTTTGAAATTTTATGGCTTCTCATCACTTGGCAAAAGACTCTCCTTAGCACCATTTTTGCTTTGTTTGTAATACAGAATACTGTCCTTTTTTTCTCAGAAAGCTCCCAGTATGGTTAGCTGGGCTAAAATTAAAAAGACCACGCAAAGACGCTCTATCAAAACCTAAGAATGCCTCAGATACTAAGGAATTAGCAAAATGCATGTACAATTATGCAATTGATACTGCTTCCTACATGAAAGGCGTGGAATGATACAGGCACCAAAAGCTTTTACAGTTATGAATGAGAACATATGCATGAAGGGAGGCACAAGGAGGACCTGAAGAGAAAGGCACGAGCACTGTGGAAAGCCTTAGAATAGCAGAGCTGTAAGAAGTGATTGATATGCCGTATACCTTAAGAAAAATCAGATTTAGGGTGATGGATACTGGGATAAGGAGAGGAGAACCTTGCTAAGCAAATGCTAGAATGAGGTTTCTGCTTTTCGCTCTCAGCCCTGTTTCTGAAAGGGTGCCGGCTGCCAGCTCACAGAAGGAGGAGAGGAGAGGAGTGCCAGAGCCGCGCGGGAGCGGGGACCGGGGACAGGCAGCCGGCTGGGACACCCCCTCTCTCCGGCAGCAACAAGCTGTTCAGTCTGTTCAAGCTGCCTGCTGGATCTTCACCCTGTGGCTCTGCTCTTAGTCAGGATTAATAAAGCCTCCCTCTGTTTTCCTGCACATCTCCTCTAGCTCTGGGGATCACCACAAGCTCCGGGAAAACGATGCACAAGGGTGCAGGGCTTGCTACGGCGGAGGTGAGCCGCTCAGAGCAGGGCAGATGCACTCCACAGGAACATACTCCCCAGGGAGATGCCTCAGGAAAGGGAGAGGTGGGAACACATCATCCCAGTCGGATGAAACCCTCCGGGGTGGTACCTCTGCCGCTTCTGGAATAGACCTCCCTAGCCACTAACAGGAATGCATTTCATAGAATCATAGAACGATTTGGGTTGGAAGGGACCTTAAAGATCACCTAGTTCCAACTCCCCTGCCACGGGCAGGGACACCTCCCACTAGCGCAGGCTGCTCAAAGCCCCATCCAGCCTGGCCTTGAACACTTTCAGGGATGGGGCATCCACAACTTCCCTGGGCAACCTGTTCCAGCGCCTCACCACCCTCACAGCAAAGAATTTCTTCAGTAAGCTTCTCCTTACTCAATCAACACAGAGCCACTCATCTTAAAATCACATTAAAAATATTAATGTACTATAAATAATGTAATAAAAATAATAGTGTACATTAATTATAATGTACTATAATATTAAAAATACTAATGTAAAGAATTTCTTCAGTATAAGCTTCTCCTCAGTCAACATAGAGCCACTCATCCTAAAATCGTATTAAAAATATTAATGTACTATAAATAAAAAAACTGAAACCAAGGGAGGGCTTTGGCACACATTCTATACACGTTCACACCATGGGTAAGCTGAATTCAAGTGCGACCAGCCAAGAAGAGGTGCTTCTCTGAGAGGGGTATCTCCAGGCTGTTCGGTCTCTGCATCTCACTCACGCAGCTGAGCTATTCTCTTGCAAGGTCTAAAAATAAATTCGCTTTCAGATAAAGCTCAATGTTGTAAATTTCAAACACACAGAGAAAGGTTCAGAAAAAAAGCACGGAAAATATTATATTATCGTAAAGAGAGTTCATGTTTGAAGTTCAAAGAAAAAAGTTCACAGAGCACGTGCTTCTTGCCCAGAATGGGTCAGATCAAGATTAATGGCTGGGTAACGTGACAGCTTTTGAGTACATGTATACGTATATTGACTCTACCTTTAAATTTAAACAAACTGATCATTTTGGTTTAAAGAAAGAATGTCTGCTCTCTCTTTCATCTTTTCTGAAAGTCTTTTACCTTATTCTATTACAATATTTAAAAATTACTAATAGTACTCAGTTTTCCTTCCCTTTGAGGAGCACAAGTGTCAGTGATGTCTTATTAAACAGTCCAATTACTCTTACGTTTTCTGACTCTTGAAAAAGCTTTTTCATTAAAAACAATAGCACAGCTAAGTGACAGGACTTCACTAAGCTCGTTTAGACCACACCAGTCCACACTTATTAAGGCCCTTCATTAATGCTTACTGACTCCTCGGCTGGGTCTATCACAATCAGCTGTGACAAAGGCATGCAGTTTCAGGGGAGCACCCCAGATTTTTCCAGGAATAAAGTTTGCCTACTTTGGCCCCCCAAAATATGTCTAATTGCACAGGTTGTCTTGCTAAAACATCTCAATCCAAACTCCAAACCACAGCAGCTCAAAACTGAGACCTCACTTCCTTGGGTGCAAAAGCAGCTTGGCTGGCCCTCAAATCCCTGCATCTGAAGGGACAGTTTCTGCTAGCTTAGAGCCTGACAAAAACAAACAAAAACCAGCTTCGACTGCCTAGGTTCGGCACTTAGAATTATTCTTCCTGTCAAGAATGATTATCTGCTCCCTATCTACGATGAACAGACACACGCGCTTACACATTCACGCATAGTTTTTACAGTTTGGACATTTTTAATGGGTTTGTAACTGTAGGTAGCGTTGATACACATAGTAAGAAATTTTGACAGGACTGATAAAACCTTCGAAATCTGATTTTTAAGTCACCCTGGAGGATACATTAAATCTTGCTAAAAGGAAGCTAGCTAAATGGGGAAGATGCTAAGAGAGTTAAACCTTCCCAGGCGGTACGGTAAACAGAGATACCACACTGGAGGCTGTGAGCAAATACATGCCACACAGCAAAAAAAAGATTTGAGAAAGTGGAAAAGAAAGCCAGTGCAGCTGAACAGCAGGGCATGAGAGGTTATCAGAAGCACGATAACATCCTTCTGAAAGCTGGAATGGTGTCCAAATGAAGGAAATAAGAAGACTCATGAGCAATTGTGCATTAAATGGGAAAATAATAATACTTAAAAAAAAAAAATCCAAAGCAAACTCACATCACAATAAGGCAAGCCAAGGCTGTCTTTTACAGCCTGAGAAACGACTAGCATAAGACATAAAAATTAACAACCACCCCTTTTTCATGTCTGAGTGCAAAGCCTGCCAGTCTGACCAACAGATGATCGAGGGATAAAAGCAGCACTTACAGCAGAGAATAATCAAGTATTTTGAGATTTGCATATAGAAAACCCAGAGTTTGGAGAAGGTGCCATGTCGGAACACTTCTTTATAGGGAACTGGTTGGATCATCCATTTTAAATGGATGTTTTGGTGGAAGAGGCTACAGAACAAACATATGAACAGTTTGTCAAGATCAGATGATACTTATGAAAGCTTCTTAGGAGCTCATGGATGAAACAGCAGTATGACTGTCCCTTTTAAATCTGCCTCAGTATCAGAGAACTGGAAAACGGCTAACATCATGCCAATTTAATAAAGGGCCCCAAGGGAAAGCCACAAAATTAGGACTGGAAAAGAGTAACAGAAGACAATGCGGATGACCAAAGATATGCAGGCTATCCCATACAAGGACTGGCCAAGTACCCTGTGACTCTTCAGGTTGGAAATGCACTGACTGAGGCACTATGATAAAGGGCTGTATGGCACTTAACATTTCACACATGTATAAAAAATGAATTTTCAGTTTCTTCCAATAAAAGAGAGAGGGTGTATGAAATAAACCTAGCCGATGACAAGTTCAAAAGCAAGTGAAAAAGGTATGTTTTTGCGTAACACATTAAAACTTCGTAGTTCTTTGACACAGGACGTTCCAAGTTTACACAGGTCCACAGAACAACTAACCAAATTAATGAAATAAAATATAAGAATAAAGTACATCTATTAAACTTGAGAATCCAACTCTTTGTCTTAGGAAGTTCCCAAGCCACAGATTTCTGGATGCCGACAGAATATTCTGCAGAAGTTTACTCGGCGCATTCATCCTGTTCTTACACTCTCTCCTCAGCATTTACTGGTGGCCGCAAGTGGGAAGAAGACACGGGGCTGTAGCTGAGCCTGTGGCCAACACTGCACAGCTCTTCCTAGGCAAAAATGCTCTAGCCATGGGTCTGGCTGCCGTGCTTCAGCCAGCTGCCCATCACGGGCAAATACCTTGCGAAGTGACCGAGAACAGGGAAAACATAATGCCCACAAAGTCATCTTACAGGAATGTTTGTCCCCCTTCATACTTTTTCAGCTCACCTATCTTCTGCTGCTTTTATTCTACTGCTTCCAAAGGCAGGGAAAGCAAGGACCAGCATGAGCGAGGCGTTTTGAGAAAGTGATCCCAAGGGTTGGAGGTAGTCTCCTCATACTTACACCACTGTAAGGCTGATTTTTACTTTCCTCTTACAAAGGCTGCCCAAAGAAAAAAATCTCTCTGATGAGATAAACCCAACAGTAATACTGCAGATACAGACATTGAGTAGCATGTCTGTTTCAATTCCCATATGCACTGAGGGGAATTCTACACCACTCTGACAGGTCAACTAGCTCTAGAACTTAACTTCTCGGAGAAAACTTGAAGCCAGACCCTCAGCTGAATTTCCCCAAGGTTTGGTTCCTTAGAAACACAGATTATAAAGACTGGTGTGTTTACTAGGCAGAAGGATGGAGGTTTGGCTGTTTTGGAAAGAGCAGTGGGAATGAGATGAAGACAGACTGGCCTAAAATTTGGTTTGGTTTCAAGTAATAACCTCACTACAAAACTCTTTTTTTTCTTGGTATTTCAGAAAGCTGATCTGGGCCTGAAGGCAAGTTTCTCATTCTTTCTTAGAGCTCCCTCAAATGAGAGATGGCATCTCCCATTACATGGACTGCAGGCTCCAATAAATCACAGGATACAGTAAACTGAGCTGACTACTGAGTCTTACCCATAAGATCGTATTTCTTTAAGTTTGTCACAACCTGGCAGGTAATCAGAAAGAAAATGCCCTTGCTCTTTCGCTTATGGGAGCCTTAGATATACAAAAAATCCTGAAGTCATTCCTGCTTGACATCACACGATCAGACTCAGTATCTGCAAGCAAGATAAACATATTCATGGTGGGGAAAAAAAACCTGTTAAAATAAAATATGCAAATGCTTTCAGACTCGCATGTCGTTGATACTTTGGAAAGGTTTTGTGCGCCCACGATGTTTCTCCTTTCAAGGGTGGTAGGGGACACGTCCAAATTGTTACCTCAGCAGCTGCTATTCCAAATGGTGCTCAACAGCCCCAGAAATGAACAGCATCAACTTCTTTAAGTGCGTAGCAGTGAATAAATCTGTTCTGAAATGTTTACTAGGGAACAGTCTGATCATCAGGCATGGGGAAAGTCAGTATCAGACTAAGTCACTGTCAGAACATAAACCCAGGATAACACTGATCACATCATTGATGTTACTTGCAGTTACCTACCTGGTTTAAGCTAAGCCTACCTAATCCCAAGCCTAAGCATAGCAGAGCTTTACATTTGGAAGAAGAGAGCACATACGAGAAAGGAGGAAAAAACAAAAAGAAATCTATTTAAATTTTACTGAGACAAAGCATATCCTAAACTGATTTTATAAAGAGAATCAAAAATGTACAAGACATTTGTGACACACTATTATATAAAACAAAAATAAGGTAAACTAAGGGAAAAAAAGAAGTCCTCAGTATGTCCCCATATGGGCCAAAGTTCCCAACGAGGTCCAAAGGGGGACCTCAATTCATTCTCTAATGCATTCTCTAATGAATTGAGAATGTTTCCTGACAAATCTTCTACTTTTACTCCATGTTGATTTTAATTTTAGTCTCTGGTAGTAGCTGGCTGGTTCCATTCTTCCGTCTAACTTCTTTCCAGTTATGAAACAGGTGCTGTGAAGACTAGTTAAGAACTTACAGAATGATGAAAAAAGTTTTTCTGTAAAAAATCCTGCTATTATTAAGCTCTTGATTACATTTTATAGTATATGCAGTATTTTTGAAGTTAATATACTTCTTACAAACCCTAGACAGCGATGGAGTTTCTTTCTATAAAACACATTCCTGTTAGATGAATTTGTGTACACTTCTGTTTTCTAGACACTCTGGATGCTTTCAATCAATACAGGAGTCAGCGTGCAGTTTTCTAAAGCTGCTTAAGAGGTGAAGCTGAAAGCCTTTTCCTGTAAAGTGAAAGTAAATTACACTACTCAATTACACTTACAATCATTTTATATTGAGTTTTTTCTCCTTTAATTTTTGAGAAGTCTGTTTTGATAAGCTTATTATGCATATTGATAAGACGTATCAATTATTTTTAAAAAAAAAAACCAACCTGAACCAGACTCCCCCTCATTTTCACCATTTAGGCTACAGTACTTGCCAATAACTATGAATAATATAAATTTTAAATTACACTCTTCAGTGAATATATTTATTACTGTCGTATCTGAGCGAGAGGAAGCAATTGCAATACCAAGTGATGACACGTACTCATCAAACCAAAAGAGATCAAAGGATCTGAACCAAATACAAGACAGAAAAGGCTTTCATAAGCCAAAGCCCTCTGCAGCAATTCTTTGAAGACAATGTGCCTCCTCCTTCTCAGTTAACAGAATTAAAGAAGAAACGGCTCGTGGGGGGCGGGGGGCAAATTCCTGCTATTTTCCTAAACATTCTCGTTCCTGTTATTTTCCTAAACGTACACACACATTTTGATACATGTAATTAATAATAGCATGCCAATTCTTCAACCTTTTTACTGTAGTTTACACCCACTCGTTCTTCTGGCATTCTTCAAGTTACAAGATTTTTGGGCCCCAAACTGTCGTTTATTCTATATTTATACAGCTACCAACCTCCCTCCCTGTGGCCTTTTCATGCAATCTGTATATAAATGTATGTCGGCATAAACGAAACAACAGTAATTATAATATCCTGTTCAACAACATTCAGCAAAGTAGACCTCCAGTCCTGATTCTTGCACCTCCTGCGTGCATGAAATGAATGCTTCTAACTCACAATGACCTGTTCTGTTTAGCAAAGTATTACTCTGAAATGAATCATCTTTATCTTCACATTGTTTTATCTTTTTATACTTTAACCGTCATGTGATCGGCTCCCATGCTAAACAACATGAAACTAAACAAAAGAAGAAAAAACCCTCGAAAATGGCAGGTTTAGGTTTAAGTTTCTGATGTCAAGAATGCATTATGTCTTCTGAAAAAAAGGGAGCAATGAGCTTTCAAGAATACATCGTGCAGAAAGGAAAAAGAAAGAAAAGAGAAGCTTAGCATTACTCAACAAATGAGGATAATTAATGCTATATTTCTACACCTTTCGAGTCAGTGATCTACATTACTATAACTTAACTGAACAGCGTTCAGGAACAGCTGTTCCAGAAACACTATCCCATAATATTCCCACGTCTAAACATTTTTTTTTCATTATAGCTCGTAAGCCCTTTTTTTTTTGAAATAATTTTTTATGTGCAAACAAGGCCATATATAACCTGTACACATCTGCCAAATTTTGTAGTTCTAGAAGAACTCACACAGTCTGCGTTGATTTCTTAAGTTGCCAGTGCTTAAAGATTTACTGTTACATTAATCATTAAAAGTAATACACTTAACTCTGGATTTGCACTTAAACTTCATTTTTTTCTAGTTTATTTTTAAAATCAATGGTACAAGGCAATTTAATGAGTTTGGGAGGAGAATTTCTTGTTTTTTCTTTCTTGGAGCTTACTGAATGAACTAATCCATCACTTCCGAAAGGAAGCAAAGCAACTGTTTAGCAATGCGCAACAGCACTACCCATCAACGCCACCCAACAGCATGCCTAGGAAACCTCTCCGGTTTATGTTCACGATACTTTTTCAAATTGCAGGAGAAAACACCCAAACTGCAATTCGGAAAGCCACCACAGTGGGCTCTCCAGGTGCTGCATCAATGGAAATGCAGCCCTCGGAGAGTTCCACAAACACCTGAAACCTCCTATCCCAGAAATCATACTGTCATGTATGTACCTCAAATGCTAGTGCAGCATAGGAGGCTTCTTCACTTTGACAGTCAACTGTTGGTTCAATTGGAGGGAAAAAGGTTATTACCTGATTTTTCATGGCCAGAGACTGCTGCTTTCAGGTATGAAGCTCCCCTGCTTGTGCGCTCACTCAGAGACACCAGATAAAGCCTGAACCCAGCATTCAATGTTTTTTATCAGACCTAAGGCTTTTCTCTCCCACATGCTTAGATGTACTCATCTACTACCAAAATGACCAGAGGTTCTACATTAAAAACATGTAAAATTCTCCCTCTGTTAAATAACATGGCCTGATACAGCAACCCGCTTTGTAAAGAGAGTTCAGGATCCTGTATTCTTCTCTCTACACAACCTAAATAAAAACATCTCTTTTTCTTGTCTACATAATTTCGTAAATTCTCATCAATCTGACATCTACTTACCTCTATCCTCCAGTTCATCCGTTTTATTTCTCAATGGCTTACCGATTTAATGCTGTTTTTAGTGTCAAAATGGAAGAGAAGAAAAAAGCACGCCTGTCAATCACTATTTCCATAGCTTTTAATTTGTCTCCCAGCCTCAAGCACTCACTCAGGAGCACTGAAGTTTCACCCACGACAGACAGTTCTATTTAAGTCATTATTTACTGTTATTCTCTAAAATTAAGCAAAATTTCCAACATGCACCAGTATGTTAGACACAAATGAGCATGAGGCAGCTTAGAATTGAAATTTGTCTTTCCATTTTTGTTAAGACATCAAAGGGTTCAATATTCTTTCAGTAAATAAGTTTGTCAACACAAAACAATCTAACTACATGCTTCAGACTGCAAAATAAAACAACTACAGAGCTACCACAGCATGATGCTAAAAGCTGTCCATCATCTTGGTTTGCCTGGCAGGAGATCAGGAGTTATGGAGAGTACGCTCTCTCAAGAAGCAGGTATTTATACAAATTATGTATAATTTAAGTCTTGTACATAATCCTTGGAAATTCATCACCAATGAATTGACGTGTTCTATATATATAGGATGTAAATGCACCGAATATTAAATATGTTACGTACCAGTACATGGAGGAGGGGAGGTTTAGTATGTAGCCTATAATAATTTGCCCCACCGTAACAGCAGATGCTGTTTTAATGGAAACTGCATAAAAATACTCAGATAAGCAACTACTCAGTCCTACTCGTCAGCTGCTGATTTACTACTTCAATGCAGTGGGAACAGAAGGTACCAAGCAGCTTGACGGGTCAGGACTTAATACCTTGTGCTCATAACAGGGTTTTCATTTAGAAAAAAAAATCTTTTACAAATAATTAATTCAGCTTTATGACACTTCTGTGCACTACAGAAATTTGGTTGCAACATTCAGTTTTTTTGTAAAGCCCTAAATCTCGGAACTTTGAGGAACCTTACATAAAAAACTTGTATGAAAAAGCTCTAGCTCTTAAATTTCATTAATTGCTAGCCTTAATATTGGAATCAAAAAGAATGAAATGCGATCCAGCTGTAGCTGGATCATAAATCCAGCTCAGTCATGTGTTCAGAAGGCAAAGGAAAAGAAGGAAAACGCTTTTCAATCAAAGGAAGAAAGAGGGTTTGAGACAAATCCACCTACTGTTCTATACAGCACGCTGTTAATAAGATTTTCCTATCAAGGTCTCCTTGCAACATGGGTGTGGGGTTTTGGTTTTGTTTTTAACCTTCAACAGAGAATATCAACATCCCATATTTCAAACCCACCCCAAATTTTTCCTCTCTTTTAGGAGCTCTTGGCTGTAGAAAGCAGGACCTAGAAGTCACGGCGTGCTACCACAGCAGTAACTACTGGCTATACACATAAGAACAGTAACAACGGATCAGATCGGTAGATTATCTCCCACAGTGACTACCAGTAGATACCTAAAAAAGTGTAAGAGGATACAGCAGGCATATAGTGTATATATTTCACCGATTTCCCAGCCTACGTACAGCTCAGGGACTTTAGACAGAGGTGATACCTTTGTGTTTAACAGCAGTGGATGATCTTACTCCTGTAAAAGTTATCTAAACATGAAAACAGCCCACGTCAGCCACTAGCATCCCTAATTTTCCATGCCAAAGAGGTCCACAGTTTATATATGCCTCTGTGCTAGGAAGTACCCAACCCTGAACACCTAACCAGGGTAGGATATGGTTCACAATTAAATTACACATGCTCACACACAACATAACTCCTTCAAAATGGGAGATACAAGGGGCTGGCACTGTCTGTGGGGCCACAGCACTGTACGACATGCAGAAATAGTACAGGCAGGGTTCAGCCACACAAAAAGAAACATACAACTGCCTTTAACAGCAACCACGTAAGACGCCTTGGAAAAGCTGAAAACAGAGGATCTGTCTGTATCTCTCACGATCCCCTCATCCTCTCCTCTTTCCTTTGGAGCACTCCGATCTAGTTTATTGGGGAATTAAGGCAGAATCAGCACGGCTTCATGCGGTAGAAAAATATTACAACAAATACCCCATGTCTTTTGACGGCCAACTTAACGCTGAAAGAGCTGTCAGACTTCTTTGGCTTTGGACCACAGCAGAGGCCCGCTGGCACGCTGCACGTCGCTGGAGCAGAACCACCAGCTTCTCCCAGAACTTCTGCCTGCCCTTGCATCGGCTGTTCCCACTGTGCGTCCACGTGACATGTGCTTGCCATTCTTCTCCTTTGCCATAACATGAAGCAAACATTCAACCAATCCATTTGTCAAGACAAGACAGATTTTTAGCAACTAAACATCTGCTCAACAAGCTGAAGCTCATTTATGAACTGAGGTCTCCATCTCTTCTAACGTTCAGTTTTCTTCTTTGATGCAACAAAAAGCGTAACCCCCACAACCGCACATCGTAACATGTTGGGTTTTTCAAAAGCTACAAGCAATGTTTAAACAGCCAACAAGAAGGTGAGAAAGAAGGAGAGGAACAGCTACATGACAAGCTTGTAAGAAGAAATTGAGAAATGTGACTTGACACACAGGTCGCTGCAGGTGACACGTGATTTACTGATAGTAAGAAAGGGCCCACCTAGTACTTTCTACACTGTCAGTTATAATACCATACTGGAGACACCTTGTCTCGGGGGAATCGGGCAGCCTGATAAAGCTATCCTCAGAACAGATGTCTTATTTACTGAACTAATTCTTTTGTGATGACCTTGATCAACAATACCAGAAGCAAGGCATGCGACACTAGCGCGTTCTTCTGAATTTTAAAAACCCTTTAACCTTCCCGTACCTTACCAAACACATCAGCCTGTGCTTTGAAGTTTCAACCTATTCATCGGCAAACTTTAAAGCACGTTAATGCTACAACGACACTATTGCAACATCAGTTTCCTTCTACCAGGATGCTCTCACCCTCCAGCCCTGGGATTTGGATTATTGCTGAGTAAAACAGGGTGATGAAACCATTATTGCTGAAATGCACATGATTCATGGCTGGTAATAACCACCTCCAAATGTAAAATTCAAATTTACATGCTCATAATCAAAGGTCAGAAAAAGACAGCAAGAATGGGTCATTATTCATAGCAGTTAAAATTATACATTTACACTAGCTACTGTATATAATTCTTAGACGAACTAAGACTACACCTACACCTGTAAAGAATGGGATACATATAGAATTACAGATTTATAGCTTCTTGTATAAATCCTGCTACATTTCCCTGCAACAAAAGCTTTTTCATGCAATATTAATGCGCCGTTCCTTAACACGCAGTTCTCCAAATATTTAATCTCCAAAGCATCTCCTCCTTTTGTAGAAGAGAAGAACAAGCGACAACAGACTGGCTCCCCAGCATGGGAACACCTTCTGCCAGCACTCAGCGTTGCAAGCAAAGCAAACCCAGCCGCTGCTGCCCTTTCACCAAAGGTATGCTTTCATTGTTGTATATAAACAAAGCAACTTTAAAGAAATACTCTTTGTCTAAAACACTGGGCTTAAGACTTACCTATCCACTATAATAGCCAAAATATTATCGCTTGAAACATGCAAAACATAATGGGCACAGGGATAGGGGAGGACTGTGTCTAATACTCTAATGTAAAATATTCCTGCCTACAGTCGCTCAGCCTTTGGCATATCTAAGCCTTCTCAGAACCATCAAACAGAAGGCAAGAACTAGTCAATTGAACTGGTATCCAAAAAGGTCATCATCGTGACAGCATGAAAGACTGTTCGTCTGATCCTCCACATATGTCTCTGAGACAAGCAGATCCATAAGAAGAATAAGACTTTTCCTTTACAGAGTATCAATATAAGCTTAATTGTGAAGCAGACATGCATTGTACCAGTTTCCAGGCTGTTTTATTCTCAGTAATCACAGCCTACACGTTCAGTAACTAACTGTTGGACCAATCACTACATCAGAATGGAGTACTTTGGCATTTTTCCCTTTTGAGTTTTTATTATTTTTAATAAGAATGGTGAGTTCTATATAATCATCAAATACAAAAGACTTCAGCTTTAATCTGGAGCAAGAACACCCTGGCCAGCAGAAGCCTGGCATGAGGAACAGAAATAAAAAGATCTCTTATTGCCGTTTTAAAAATCAAAAGTAGCACCTTATCAGCATAATGGCAGCATTATTTAAGTAGCTTTCATGTACCATTTTCACAACACTATTGCTATTAAATCATTGAGAATAAACATATATTTTCATTTACTAATCTTTTTCCCAATTAGAATCTCTCTGAATCTGTGTACAATAGTAATTTCATTTCTTCTCACTTGCTTGCATCTTAATTAAAATCAGCCTCTGTTGACTTTCATTTTTACAATACATCTGCCTATTTCACATCATAGCACCTTCGTGACCCCCAGAGAGTCATGAGCCTTTAATATTTTATTTTGACCTTGTTAAGTTACTGGAACCATCAAAGATTTTTCTTCTTCCCTCAGTAAGCGGTTTTCTGTCCTTCTCGAAACACAGAGTACGTGTGAAAACAAGTTGTTGAGAACAATGCTGCCTTTAAACAATGTATCTCTGTTCATTTATTTAAAAAAGCAATTTGTTGCTTTTCAATTTATTACAAGAATGAGTTTATGAACCATAAACTTAATTATTAATTAAATGAGGATCACTGCTTAAATGAGACTTAAAGGCCTTTTCCCCTGAGTTTCAGGACAGAAAAACAGGTTTTGATTTTCAATTAAAAAAAAATAATCATCAATAACTGGTGATTTTAAAAGAATTCATAGCAGTTGTCTTCGACGTACGTATCTGAGTTTACAAAAGCAGGGGGGTTCTGGAGAGAACCTGTAACTTTTATTACAGCAGCTGATACAGCCGAAAAGTGAAAATACCCCAACAAGACACACAAGCCCTTCTTCAGGCCCGTAGCAGAAAGCTTGCCTGTGTGTTTAAACTCCATCATTTGGTCTAATAACAGGTTATTACTTGAAATGCACGCAGTGCACGAAGAGGCATCAGCTCAGATGGGAAGCAGAAACAACTATCCCTTCAGCCTCCACTCCTGCCTTAACACCTGCACACAAAATAATAATAAGAAAACAGAAAATAGTGGGTTTACGTGTTTGCATTGGGTCATCACCCAAATTCTCCCAGCGTTACTGCTCTCACAGCACAGACTCAGACTCAGGCAAAGGTGATGGAGGTGACTCAGGCATGGAGAAAGCCTGGTTAAACACTATAATTTAGCGGGCTCATATTTGCATTTACCTTCAGTGCGGACCCCTACCTGACAGAAAGCCCGAGCTATCTAACTGTTTGAGGGAGGCTACCTGGCAGAAGACTTTTCAAGCAAAGCTCAAAGCCTTGAAGTGACTTCCAGTCACTTCACACTAGCTTTGGATGGCACAACTGTGCGGAGGCCGAGACGTCTGACATTTAGGAATACCGCCGCGCAGAGCCTAGCTGGGAAACATGCTGGGTTTTTTTTGCTCCTCAGACAAGCAGAGCAGGCACAGCCACCAAGGTCTCTTCACTCAAGCTTCTATTTACATTCCAGCGAGCAGAGCCTCAAGTTTCATCGCTCGTGTACAGTCGGTATTTGGCTACTGGGTGGAGGAAACTGGAGGCAGCTGGTGACGAAGTGGGAGAGGTAAACTGTTTGCCAGGAAAAAAGCTGAAGAGTTTCAACAATAACCACAAAAAAGTTTAAAAAAAGAAAGAACCGAGTAAGTTAGAGTAAGGGTCAATGGTAAGATGGTGAACGGCAAGGGAATATGTTTATTTTAGGGAGAAAGCAGCATGAAGGAAAGCAAAGAAGCATGTACAGTGCTCTTTAGAGGATAGGAGAGAAAGAAAAAGATGCTGCTTGTGGTTGGATCAGCACTTCATCTAGGGAGAACAACAAAATTCAGGGGCTTGCAAGGAATATAGCTAATAGATCACCTGGGCACACGCTATAGAAGAGATTACAGGAAAGTAAAGTGGAATTCCCAGTGGAAGTAATTACAATTTCAGCACTTCATATGCTGTGCAGATTTACCCAAGATCCAAAGAAGAACGCTTAATTTAAGTGCTTATCATGCCCACCTTCTTCCCTCAGCACGGTATACCCCCTTTCTCCCCCAGCCACCTTCACACACGACTGCTGGTGGTCAAAGTGCAGCTTGAGTTCTGCCACCAAAGGCAGAGAGCTATATATGAAGAAATACAATACAAATACCCACGGCTCTCCTGTAGATTTTGTTGCCAGTGAGTGCTGCTTACTGAAAAAAATCCTTCATAAGCTCCCATCAGAGGGGGCCTGGGACAAGTACCTAATATTATTGAACCTATAACTAATACCCTCACAGTGGCTGTTGAGACCAGTACACAGACCACGACACGAACTCTGAAGGAAGGACAGGTTCTCTATCTGTGAAAGCAAAGGAGCAACAGATTCCTAAGTACAAGTATTTGCTTCACCATTAGTTGATAGCTGAAGTCATAGCTCTCCGTGCCCCATCTGTCCAACAGCTACAGCTAACCACCCTAATGTCACCGTGCAGGCTCCAGGACAGAACCAAACTCTGGTCTTTAACGTAGACACAAGTTCAAGTGAAGACTATAAATCCTACTTGCACGTTTACAGAAACATAAGTGGGGCAGGCAGAATATCTACACCATAAAATTCTTGGGCAGCTTCCTCACGTTGCATATATTTGAGCTGCTTAACATTTTTCCTCATTGATACGAATTGGCTGGAATTGAAACAGAAATGTCACATTGCAAATGGTCACTTGCAGCAACGCATTCTCAGGCTTCAGCAGCCAGCATTCAGGAGCAGACTTTTCTGCCCCCCAGGCCTAATGTGACTGCTCTGTCGCTACAACACATCTGTGTTCACCTGTATAATGAATGCATGATTTTAGAAAATAAAAGTAGAGATGGACACTGCCTAAGGAAGGAGAACTATCTGTATTTTAAGAAAGGCAGGTAAGAGACAGAAGAAACGATCCCTTTAAAAAAGTGAATGAAAACTCCCATCTGTCATTCAAACTCTAATTTCCACTATTATCACTCAGTCAATAAACCCTTTTACTCCTTGTAAGATGGATTCTAGCTAAGCCTTGCCTTTCCATGCAGGCAATAGAGGCTAACCAAAATCTTCATGGGAATAGAAGGAACCTATAGATGCTCTGCACCACTTTGTGTTCAGATGGGCCAGAATCTGGCTGTCAACCACTGTGACTCGTACTCACACATATGCAGGTCAGCTGTTACCCCAGAACTTCTTAAAAAAAAAAAGGTTGCCTGTAATTTCTCAAATATCATATCCTAATGTTCAAACCTAACCATATATTTGGATGTTACAGACACTAATTTATGGACAGAAACAAGGCAGATCTTCTGTCATTACCTCAAAACAACAGCAAACACCAACAGCAGTCTCAAACTTGAATTATTTATATGCTCTCACAATGTACAGTTTTATTTCTTCTCAGAATGTTTGTATATGAGTATATTGAAAAAAAACCTAAAAAGACACGTTTTGCTGGAGCTAAAAATGCATTTGCAAATACGGTAATTGCTCCTAGATTATTTCAGCACCTGAAAGGATTATATAAGCAATGCTTTAATTTGGCTTCAGAAGCTCCCTATGAGATGGACAAACGCTAAACTGCTCTTAAAGATGGGAAAAAGATCCAGCAACACATCACACAGCTTGATCCAGGCCAAGCATCAAGTCAATGGTAGAGCTGAGTCCTGCAGCATGGTATTCTGCTATTAACCACAAACTTCACTTCCTTTTTCCATTAGTAAAACGTATAACCTTCTCTCTTCTGTGGAACAGAAGTAATGATACTATTTGGAAGCCTTCATATTGGTAGGTTAAACATACATATAAATTCTACCAAATTAAATTTAAAAGCAAGACTGTTTGGTTAAATTATCTAAACAATATGCTCTAAGACTTGCTGAGTTCTGAGAACTGAAACCACAGACAGCCAAAATACAGCTGCACGCAGCCAGATATGGTGCGTCTGCTAATATTGGAAACTTTAACGTGCTGCAGCAAATTTAACTTGTGATTACTATGTGCATAGAAGAAATATAGACTGAATGCACTGGAAACAAAAACAAAAAAAAACCCTCCAAGGTTGTAAGTTACGAAAGCCAAGGGCACTCAGTTATTTTATGAAGCACTTGACAATATTTATTAGTTGTACTACTCTGGCATCTAAGAGCCCCAAGCATGGGCCAAGGCTCAGCTGTGCTCATCCTTGCAAAAATACAAAACAAAAGATAAACCATAAACTGCTGTAGGCTGTAGCTAAGGGCTTTATACGAAGCAGGGTACTGTCAAGTGCCAAAACCCCTGACTTTTCAGTATGTACATCTAAAGCCCAGAGCTCGGTTCCTCAGCCAGACGTTAAGTTTGGTGCTGGATTCACCTGCTGAGTGGGAGGCCACCTGGAGTCAGCTGATATCAGCTGCTCGGACCACGGACGTGCCTGAACTCCCACTCTTCCCTGCAGGTCAGGCATTTGAACCAAGGCCACAAGGCAGGCACATCTGTCAATTTGGGAGACGGATCCTGCAGCCTGGATTCAGTAGAGCCAGAGGGGATTCAGAGGCGTGCACTCTGCATCTCGTCTCAGAAGCTGGAACAGTATACAAAAAAGACCTTGGGATTCATGGACCAAGGAGGAGGGACATGCTTCTGCAGCTTAATGGTGACAGCACCAAGGAAGAGAGTCCCAGGTTCCCGTCCTGGTTTTTAGGGTTGTTTCTGGTTTTATCACGTAACTTACATGTAAAAATATACAAATGATCCATAAAATAAAAATCGTATTGCCCAAACGAGTACCTTAACTAACGAGCTATTGAGCTGGGTTGACTCTTGCTTGTTTTCATTCTGGTCTTTCAACTCTTGCATCGCAAATGTGAACACAAGGCAGAATTTCTCATGCCTACGTCTTTCAGGTGCTTTCTAGTTAAGGCAATCAGGGCTCGCAATGTTTTATTTTTTATTAAAACAGTTGGAATAAATATTTATTTTTAGGAGCCAGTTCTTTCTTTGGATCTGGCTGTTAAGTGTCACACGCTGAAACAGTGACAGAGTAAGTTGTGTAAGTCATACACACCATCTTTAAAAAAAAAAAAAAACAACAAAGCTGCTCACTGCCTTTTAAATTTATTTATATTTTTCTGCAGTTGTATTGATAGTCAAAGGAGCCCGTCTGCTTTTCACAGCACATATTGCTATGTTTAAGAAGCGCTCTTACAAATTATCAATTTGGCACCTCAAGCAAAACACTGAGTCACAAGTCCCTGAGAACCCCAAAGTTGTTCATCCTTCTATTTACTCCTTCAGCCCACTGAAACACCAGGATATCACTCCCTGCCAGATCCTCCTAACTTAAACGTTAGGAGAGCCGCTCGCTGAGCTGAGAGGCGGGCGGCCGTGCCATTCTAGCACCGCTTTCAATTTCAGGCTGCCTGGGCTCAGAAATGCACCGTAACTTTTCCGTCTTCCTGCGGCTCTGCGGGCAGCCAGCCCTCCCGGTCAGCGGGGCCGCAACCCCCCCAGCACCCCCAAAAAAAACCCACAGCAAGCGCTAAAGCTCCGCACCCCCGCGCCGCAAAACCCGGGGCGGTTTTTCAACCTGAAGCATTCCGGATCGGGAATTTAATGGTTCCCGGTATTGGAGTAAAACTCAAACCGCCCTGGCTGCCGCCAAGGGGCAGGTCTGGCTGTCTGCGACCGGCGGGGCATCCCCGCGCCGCACACCGCGCAGCACACCGCGCAGCACACCGCGCAGCACACCGCGCAGCACACCGCGCCCC